>MU863653.1:51541-123264 GCA_033575675.1 Parathielavia hyrcaniae | reverse complement strand
TTTGTGACCCTTGTTGAAGTGAATCAGTTCGCTTTTCTCTGGGGCAAAGGCCACGCAGAATGATATTGTCGATTCTGACCGCCTTGGGCTTCCAAACCATGTGCGCGAAGCATGTGGGATACGGAACATTCTCCTCCTCACGCAAAGCCTGGCGCGCCGGCCGAATCTTGCCAGTCTCGACGACGCCGTCCTCGGGCCTGTCATAAATCCTGTACACCAGATCCCTCAGCGGGTAACTGCCAGCCATCTTCGCAGGCGGGACGCCCTTTGTGGAATCTCGCGTCGGCTGCCCAGCCGAGTCGAACTAGACATGGCGCCACGACGCGGGATTGTCGCCGAGAGTACAGGCGATGCGCCTTAGCACGTCACACGGGGAGAAGACGTCGATGCCGGCGAACGGTCCCTCGCCTGACCGCATGCGGTAGATGGAGCAGCCGAGCACCCAGACGTCGCTGGCGGGGCTGGCGGGCTGGCCAACTGCTACCTCGGGCGCCAGCCACTCCGCGGGCGTGCCGAGTACCTCCTTGGGCGGCCATATGATGGAGAAGGAATGGTCGAAGTCGAGGATGTGGATCTCCTGGCTGATGATGTTTTCTTCGGAAGCGAGGAAGTTGAGCGGCTTGACGATATACGGCGGCGCTTCTGGGCCTGGTTTTTCGCCGGATTCTGTCTCGAGGGGTGTGGTCTCGGGCATGCCAAACAGCCTGACGAGATCTTCCTCGGAGTACTGATCAATGTCGGAGATTGAAAAGGCGATGTTGGACGTGGTCATGTCTGGGACGGGTTAGCTTGTGAGCACTGCACGATCTCGAGGATGGCAAGCTCTCACCTCCATGACATAGTCCTTGAGCGTGCAGCTCGGCCGGCGCCTGCACAGCTTGATAGGCAGCCCTCCGAGCGAAGGATGGGTTCATCCTCGAGTCGAGGAAGCTGGATAGCTGGGTGATTGAAGGACCCAGCACCGGAAGGACGAGGCAGAGGTGTCGGCCGTTTGGGCCGTCGATGGTGAAGTGGCGATGCTCGAGGGCCAGCCTTGCACCGCTGACGCATCGCGAGGCGACGTCAGATGCTTCCATTCCATCCGAACTCACGATATCTTTAATGAATGGATTCAGGAACCGATCCAACTCGTGACCGGGCACCATGACATCCCGTGACATCGGGCCTGCCCTGCCTCACAACTAAAACAACCTCTTACTTTTCATTTCCTAGGTCACGGGATCTCCAATGTGACCACCAAAAACAAAACATTCAATTATTAGTTAGTTATAGTTTACATAGATACCCATTTCCAGCTCTTTTCCTAACTCAGTTCAACAACCATTCTCACTCTCCTCGTGAACGACAGCGATCCCGTTGTCAACCCATCATCACAATGGAACCCGACATGAGCGGATCACAAAAGAGAGCACACATCATTAAACTGCCGGTCGAGCTCCTCACAATGATCGGCCGCGAACTCAAAGATGAGCCGCGCAGCCTGGCGTGGTTCGGGCAGGCCTGCCGAGCCTTCCATCCGGTGGCGATGCCTCTCGTCTACCAAAACATCGACACGCGCCGGCATTCATGGAAGCGATCCTGCCGTCACCTTCTTTCCCTGGTCGCTTTTCCTGCCTGCGCCCAGCACGTCGAGTCGATCAGTTTCGCCGACTCCTGTGTCGCTCGTGACATCTCTGACTGCGACCCGGCGATGCAAAAAGCTATCGGTCAGGCCATCAAACAACTCTTCGGCATCCAGCTCAAAAAATTCGATCTGGAAGAGAACGGAGATACCCTGATCGTCATGGCAGCCGCCGCCCTCGCTCCGAAGCTTTCGAAACTCGAGTTGGCACCCGTGGGACCCTGGAGCAACACCAACTTCATGCTCTCGAATTCACCCAAGAGCAACGGCCCACGCCGGAAATGCATTTTCAAAAACCTCACCAAAATCTCAGTCGGCCGCTCAATCCAGAACGTCGACAATCTGGACGGGCTCCTGCACTCAGCCCCGAATCTGCAGACCCTCAGCATCCACAAAGCAAGGGGCGGTTCCTCGCTCACGGCACGCCTACCAAGCCTCACCAGCCTGTGCCTGAGCGATTCAAACATGAACCCTGGCGACCTGCGACAGATGCTCCAGGCCTGCAACAATCTGGTCTGCTTCGAGTACTCAGACGTCACATACCCCAACCAGCCTCCTTCTCCGGCCCAAGTGATCGACCTACTTGCGCCGTGCCAGAACACGCTCCAGAAGCTCCACCTCTCGTCGTGCTTCGCGGACCGCCCCGACCGGCTGGAACCCCGGCAACTGCCCGCCCCCTGGCTCACCAAGCTGGACCGCTTCCCCGCCCTGCGACAGGTTGCGGTGGATTACAAGGCTTTGGAGCGCGGCGGAAAGGAAGAGGATGACGGCGGCGCGCTGGCCAAGCTGGTGTGGGACTGCCCTGCGCTGGAGGGTTTGTTCGTCATGGGAGTCGACAGCTTTGAGACTGAAGAGTTTGCTTGCTTTACTCGCTCGGTTGTTGAGCAGCATCGGTGGTAAGTTTGAGTCCTTCTGTTCTCTTGCTGCTTGTCAAAGCCGATCAGCTACCACGACTTCCTTCACTTGCTGTTTGATGCTTACATCACAATCATGATGTGAATGTACCAAAGGCTAATAGTTTCCATGCTTGAAATATAGGCCCCGGCTTGAGATGCTCAAGCTGCAAACCACTCCGTCCGCTTCCGGTGAACGGAAGAAACACGACCGAGTGCTCAAGGAACTGTGGGCCGAGCTGGAATTGTGCGAGCCCGACAGCGACGCAGGAAAGCTGAGGGCTGCGGGCGTGGACCTGCGGGCTGTTTCGGGCCACAGGTGCACCTATCCTTTCGCCGAGTAGTGATGGATGCTGGATTGAGGGGTGATTGACGGTCCGAGACAGTCGTACAGACCGTGATCGGCGACCTCACTGGTGTTTCTTGTGTTTTCAGCGGCCACGACTCGAAAATGAGTCCGATTCATCATGTCTGACTGCAGCTAGATTCTAGTCGATGGGACTATCGGGCGCTCCTTCGGAGGGGACAACGTGTATAGATAGGTACGGGGGGTTTTCAAGAGAGAATGTATCACAGGGAGGAAAAGAATGTAAGTTAAACAGATTACGATGCTCATCAGGACCAAGTAACCAAGCCACAGTGCCAGCCAGCTTCCAAAACGATGTACCCCACTGGCAATCAGTTGAAGCAGAAGAATCCAGGAATACTGGACAAGGGGGCGTGCTCGTCCTCACGTCAGACTCGTTGACCAACCAATAATCCGGCGTGTGCCTACCGGTCTCCATCAGTTGCTAGGTAAGCAGCTTATGCAGGTCAGCAGCCCGGCAGATTGCAAAATGGCAGCTTGTGTCTGCGTTCAGCGCTGTGATGTATTAAGCCACATCTTCCCCACTGAGAACACTCACCGGTATCATCGGCGCCGTCAGCACTCAGCCGCAGCCAGCACTCACTGTTGCTGATAGCAGGCGATTCCCGAGGGCCTCTTGGCGCTCCATACCCCGACGCCATGCCTCCTTTCTGCGTGGGAGTCTGGAACGGGATCTGCGTTCAACGCCAAGCACCCCCCGGACGTCCCCAACGAAGCCACGACTGCGCCGTATTGACGCCCGCCAGTAAGGATTTACAGTAGTGACACCAAATATTGAAGTGTGATGGGTCTCCTATCCTCGGAACTCAGAGCGCGCGCCCCCTCAAGGGTTCGAGCTGAGGCCTTGTTGGACGTGACCCGACGACCTGCAGCCGCCAATATAATAAGATGTCCAGACCGTCCCTGGCTTTCACAAGAGGGTCGGCCAAGTCCACTCTGTCGCCCATACCCACATACCCAGCCCATCTTCTCGAGGCTGACCTCCTGAGTCGAGGTGATGGCTCCGACAAACAACCCCGCCAATGGCGTTCACGCTTCCAGCAGCACCCACCACACTGTCAAGCCCGGAGACAATGAGCAGCCTTTTCCCGCCTTCAAGCCAAGCTTCCTCGAGCGCATTGGCATCGGCGGCTTCAAGCTACTGAACAAGGTCATCCGTTGTACAAACTTCCCGGCATCATTGGCGCCTTCAACCTCGCCTTCCTGCGCATCGAGCTGCGGCAGTACAACCTGCACGATGGCTACGCTTCGGCAGAAGCCCAGGGAAACGCAAACGAGACGCCCCTGCCCGACGAGCGCTACCGTGGGGCCCGGCACTCGGACGGCAAATTCAACTCCCTGGAGCGGCCTCACATGGGCTGCAGAGGAAGTAGGGTTTCCCCCTTCTCAACCTCCCAGGACTGATGTGCTCGGCCTAACAGCTCTTGAATAGTGCGCTTCGGCCGCAATTTCCCGAGGCATCTAACCGCAAAGCCGACCGAGGAGGAGCTCTGGACGCCCAACCCGCGCATGATCAGCGACAAGTTCATGGCTCGCCGCGACGGACGCTTCATTCCCGCCACGACGCTCAACATGCTGGCCGCGGCATGGATCCAGTTCCAGATCCACGACTGATTCAACCACGTGCAGGTGAGCCAGCCCTCGTCTGCCACTGCCATCTTCCACCCGCATCTTTGAGGAATCCCTGTACTGACACTTCATGTGACCAGAGCGAAGAGAAGTTCGAGGTGCCCCTCCCCGAGGGCGGCGAACCGTGGCCGCACCCGCGCATGGAGCTCTTCCGCACCCAGCCGGACGAGGTCCGCGACCCGTCCGACATCAAGTGCCCCGGGTACAACAACGAGAACATGGCCTGGTGGGATGGCTCGCAGATCTACGGCTCCAGCGAGGAGGTCACCCACAAGCTGCGGACCAAGCTCCCGGACGGCAAGCTGGAGCTCGACGCGGCCGGCGGCAGCGTGTCGTTCCTCCCGCGGGACAAGGACGGCAACCCCCTGACGGGCTTCCATAACAACTGGTGGATCGGCTTGGAGATGCGGCACACCCTGTTCGCCATGGAGCACAACGCCTTCTGCGACGCCCTAAAGGCCGCGTATCCGGGTATGACTGGGTGAGTTCCCATCCCTTGTTAATCCGGCAGTGATAGGGGGGAGACACTGACTGACTTTGCGCACCGACCAAATCTTCGACAAGGCCCGGCTCGTCAACTCGGCGCTCATGGCCAAGATCTACACGGTCGAGTGGACGCCCGCCATCCTGGCGCACCCGGCGCTGCAGATCGGAATGGCGGCCAACTGGTGGGGCATCGTCGGCGAGAAGCTGACCAAGATGCTCGGCCGCATCTCCAAGAGCAGCGACATCATCAGCGGCATCCTGGGCAGCGGCGCCGAGCACGACGGCGCCCCCTACTCGCTGACCGAGGAATTTGTCAGCGTGTACCGCATGCACTCGCTGGTTCCCGACAACATCGCCTTCTTCTCGGCCTCGTCGGGCAAGCACATCAAGACCATCCCCGTCCCAGACTCGACCTTTGACAGTACGTCCCCCCCTTCCCTGGTCAAAACCTCCACAACCATGCTTAACCCCCCCACCCCTCCCAAACAGAAGCGCAACCCCCGCTCCACGAAAACCCCTTCACCCTCCCCGACGCCTTCTACTCCTTCGGCATCAAACACCCCGGCGCCATCACCCACAACAACTACCCCTCCTTCCTCCGCAACCTGCCCACCCCCGACGGCCAGACGCGCGACCTGGGCACCGTCGACATACTCCGGGACCGCGAGCGCGGCGTGCCGCGCTACTGCGCCTTCCGCCGGCACCTGCGCATGTCCGTCCCCAAGACTTTTGAGGACCTGACGGGGGGCGACGCGGCGCTGGCGGGGGAGCTGCGCGAGGCGTATGGTGAGGACGGACTGGAGCGAGTCGACGCGCTGGTGGGCTCGCACGCCGAGCCGGTGATTCCTGGGTTTGGGTTTAGTAAGACGGCGTTTCGTGTGTTCATACTCATGGCGTCGAGGCGGTTGAAGGCGGATCGGTTTATTGGGGGGCATGGGGAGTGGAGCGAGGGGACGTATACCAAGGTTGGGTTCTGGTGGGTGCAGAATAGCGGGATGAAGGATGTTTTGGGAAGGCATTTCCCTGAGCTGGGGGCGTTGTTGGAGAGGAATGGCGGCCGGAATGTGTTTGCGCCGTGGGTGAAGATGGAGGAGAGTGACAAGTATCGGGGCGTGGAGACGAATGCGCCGGCGTGAATGGGAGGGGGTGTTGAGTTCAAGTTGGTTGTAACGAGGGAGGCTACGGTAATTGCGTCGTTTGGTTAGTGTTCCAGACTCGACTTGGGCTATCGAGGAATTTAAGAGGGACGGCGAGGACTCGGTGTAGTCAAGGGTGGAGGCTGAAGCTCACCGGTCTAGCTCAGGGCCGGTGCAAGTCGGCGCTATCGTCCACCATATCCTACGCAAACGCCGTCCATTATCACCTCCCTGACCCATCAAACACAGCGCATCTGCCCGCAATGCGGCGTTGACAAATTGTCCGTCTGACACCCTATAGCGGTGCACTGTTCACAAGCCAAACTTCTCCCTCAGAAACTCCCGCACCTGCTCGTTTCCCCCCTTCCCCACCGCAAGTCCGTCAGGATCTCCCTCAATCTTCAACCCCTGCAAAGACGTGGCACGCGACAGAGCCACATACACCTGCCCCTCCTCAAAGGCCTTGCTCAGGTCGACAATGACCCGGTCCAGCGTCATGCCCTGCGACTTGTGGATGCTCAGCGCCCAGGCCGCCGCCAGCGGGACCTGGGTCCGGCAGAGCAGCGAGTAGGGCTGTTTGTCGCCGAGCTCGTGGACCTGGCACTCGGGCAGGACCGTCACGGTGGTCCCGTTCAGGAACCGGACCACGGGCCAGAAGAGCTTCTGTCCCCGGCGCTCGTTCTCTCTCAGCTGCAGCTCGGCCATCTCCCGGACGTGCGCCTCCTTGATGGTCGCGTGCTGGCCGACCAGGCCGTCCCCCTCGCCGAAATCGGCCTTCTTGGGCAGCTTGTTTCGGTCGTAGGGCTCGAAGCCGGCAATGATGCCCTGGCTTCCGTTGCAGAGCCCGGATGTCAGATCGATGTTCACCAACAATACCACCAGCATGCCAATCTTCAGCTCGATCCGTCTCTCAAACCGGTGGTCGTCCAGCGCGCGCAGGGACCCGTCTGGGTTCTTCTGCTTCTTGTATTCAAGGTTGGGGTGCGACTTTTCATCCCAGATGAACCTGTCGTTGCAGCGATACGGATGGGGCGGGGTCTTGAGCCGTGCAAAGGCCTCCTCGTTGGTGCGGCGGACTTCCTCGCGGGTTGAGAAGAGCTTGACTGCGTTGGCAGTGACGGACCGGTGGTTCATGAGGATGTCGACCTCGTCTTGGGTGAAGGGAACGCCGAGGCGGCACTTCTGCAGCATCGAGATGAACTCGTTGTCGGATTGGCGATGTATCGACTTGAGGTGGACATGGACAAACCCGCACTCCTTCCAGGCGGCGCTCCTGAATGCCCATTTGTCCCTGTCGTGGTAGATCTTCCTGCAGCCCGGACACCGATGGATCGTGCCCTCCATCTCGGCGCTGGATATAAGGTCGCTGCCGCAGGTGATGCAGTGCTGGAAGGGCTTCACGGGCGGAAGCTGGCAAAAGTCCCCCGTGACGATGACCTGCACGCCGCCAAAGGGCAGGCTGCTGTTGAGCCCGGCCTTCATGGCAGCGTTGAGTCGCTCGAAGTGCAGGTTCTCCACCATGGAAATCTCGTCGATGATGATGGTGTCAGTCTGCTTGAAACGCTTGCGGGTGGTTTTTCCACAGGCCGCCTGTTCCAGGAGAAAGAGCTTGCGCTTGTGGTGATCTGGAGTCCAGCCAGCGAAGCTCCATGTTGTCGTGCCGTTGATGGCAAGGGCCGCTTTACCGGTGGGAGCCCTGTCTGAGGGTTAGCCATTCCCAACTCTGACGTAGCGACCAGGACCGACAGGAAGAGCGCAGGTTGACTTACATGACGCGGACCAATTTCCCCATGTTCTTCAGCCGGGTCCTGATGGCATGCAAGACTGTAGACTTTCCGCAGCCTGCCGATCCGGTGTAGAAGATGTTCCTGCCGCTGGCCGCCAGGTCGACAATCTCCTGTTGCTCGGGGCAGAGGACTGGCTCGGTTTTTGGTTTGGGCTGATGTCGTGCGCTCGTCGAATCCTGGCCGGCCAACATTGTCGACTCGGGTGCTTGGCCAGGGGCAGCCGGAGGTGACGGCGGCAGCGGCTCGATGTATGGAGGCTCGTATGTCCGAGTCCCGGGATCGAGCCTGTCGCGGCCGAGCACGAGCCGAGTGTAAGATCTCCGATTCCACGACAGCTGAAGCAGAAGATCAAAGGGCAGAACGGCCGAGTCTTGGGCGCCCTTGAAGTCGAAGGGGTAATAGTCGAGCTTCCGCTGGCAGTCCCAGTACTCGCGCGCAGCGTAAAGTGCTGTCTCGGAGAGCGGGCGGCCCAAGTGGTCGAGGGGCGTCGACTGCATACTCGGCGGTTGTCTTGAGTGAGTTGGCGGCAGCGGGATTGTACTCATTGTCGGCGTTGGCATTTCTCGATGAGGTGAGATGGAGCGGTCGACGAGGTGATTGCCTGCCGTATATTCAACGTCCTCGTCGTACGATAAGTCTTCGCCGTCATCCTCGCTGTCGCTGATCACGATGACATTTGATACCTTGAGTCGTTTTGCTGCGTCGGAACCGGGTCCTCTGGCGTTCTCTGGGGATTCCGGCTTGAGGGCCGAGCTGCTCCTTCTTTTCCTTACAGGCGGTGGCGCTCGTAGCCTACCGGTGCCTGTCGAGCCTGTATCCATGGCGCTCGCCCATAGCGGATGTGCCGGTGGTGCAGGGATGAGGCGAGGCCAAACCGTCCACCTAGTCTGTCTCTCTTCAAGTCGTGCACGACGGGACTGCACACAGTGCACAGGTCGCCCAGAGTCTGCTCGTTGGAAAAAAAAATAAAGAAAAAAATCTCACTGCAACTCGATTACAGAGACTCAGATCTGGCCAACGTACTTCGTATCCGTAGTGTCTCTAACAAATGCAACCGACCCGCTCCAGTCTGCAAATGGGCTCTGTTGTTGAGAGTCGCGTCCGAGAACGCGTCGCGAGTTTGGAAATTGGAGTTGATCGAGCGCGGTATTTTGGCATTCCCTGCAGTGAATGTCACAAAACTTACAGAAGGTACCCACCCGCCCTGGCCGCTTTTAGCTTAGGGCGCCCACACAACCGGTGCCTGGATTTCCCCTCCTCTGCGGGCAGCCATTTTTTCCACCGGATATCATCATCATGGAGCTTCATCCCACTGCACCACATGTGCCAAATTAGATGTGTAAGTACCGGAAGAAGGCCCCGACCGCCCGGAAGAATGCCGCGAGCGGTACTCCCCGAGCTGCCGATTTCGTATCGTCCCATGGGCGCCGGGGCGGACCGCCGGCTGATCACGATGGCAGGGAATTACCCAAGGTACGGTAACTTGGTCCTTGGACTGTTTGCTTATCCATGATCCGGACCAAAATTCCCCAAGCACGCTGTCCAACATGCTAAACAGTGAAACAGAATGGGACTACTATGACGTGAAGGGAGATCGGCTGACTTCCGGTCGATTACCATTGAGATACCTATTTAGATTGAGCACGACTCCTTCTAGGACCTTGGCTTTCTGGTTGAGGTCGACGTTCAAATCTCGCTTGGATTCATCCGCCGGAAAAGAGAGCATTGTTTATTGACCTAACCTGCCTACAACTCCAACCCGAGCTTCTCAAGAAAGTGCATCAAGTAGGTGCGACCTCCAACTCAAGGAAGCATCCCGATGCACATCGCTGACAGTTTACACGAATAGGATGTCGGATGTCATCACAGTCGCCAACAAGACCAAGCATGATCTCCAAGTTAGCGTCACTTCAACTGGCGGGGACTTTGCCCATGGCGGAGGCGAGGGCTGGTACAGCGTCCCGGCTCATGGAAACAAGACGTTTGACAACAGGAACGAGCATCAGATAGTGCGCTATGCTATCAAGGACTCGCCAGGCGCCGAGATCGTGAGCCTCCTTGGGGTGCCGGGCCAGACTACGACCATTTCCTAGGCGGGACGTGTCAAGGCTTGTCAAGCGATGGAGATATTACTTGTCTAGTGCTGTCCGGTCTCCAGGCCAGGATGGTTTACTCTCTACGTTTCACAGGCTGAGACTCGATGTCCGGCCGAGCTCGCTTCAACACATCAACACCACACGCGCAAGGTTGGACGTGGTAGTCAAGAAGTGATGAGAATCCAATCTACCATCTCTACCTAATCTTCTCTCCCCCTTAGCCTGGCCCTTTCGTCGGCGTAGGATTGCCACTGAACGCCACCGTCGCCGTACCCCCGGCAACCACCACCGGCATCCCCTCCACTCTCGCGATACCCGCGCTCTGCTCAGAGTACTGCACCGGCGTAGCCCCAACGGCGACTGTCGGCCCAGGCACCGAGTACGATGTCAGCGTCGTGACATTGACCAGCAACCCAGGGTCATCCTCCCGATAAAACCCCCTCGCATCAAACGCATCCATCTCCAACCCCCCCTTCCCCCCGGCCCCATGCCCCTCAGACTCAACCCACAGATTAACGCAAACCGGATAATTCTGCGCACCCCCCCTCTCAGCCGCATAATGCAGCGCAACAACCTCCTGCCTCAGCACATACGCCCCCGTCTCCAACCCTGCCGGCACAGCCACAGTCCAGCTATTATTCGCCGCAATCATCACATCCGTCGCCCACCTCTGCCCCTGCACGCCCCCCATCCGCCTCCGCCCATCCACCAACTCCATAACAGGCAGCGAACCATCCAGCATAGTCCACCGCAGTTCCGTCTTGTCAACCCCCGTGCACCCCCAGTCCGACCCCTTCAGCCCCGAACACGGCGCGAGGTAGGACAGAACGGGCCCGACGTGGCCGACCGGCCAGCCGTTCCACTGCACGAGCACGCGGTCGCCCGGCCGGACGGGCGCGTGGGCCGGCGGGCTGGTGCCGGCCTTGTGGCAGATGATGTCTGGATGGGCGTAGTTGGCCGGGGCGACGAAGCCGTCGTCGAAGGCGGCCGAGGACCAGCCCACGCGCGAGGGGTGGTTGGGGGGTTGGTTGAGGCGCGGGTCGAAGCCGTGGTAGAGCACGCCGTTGATCAGGATGTGGGAGAGGTGGGAGTGGCTGAGGGCGGGCGGGGTGAAGGTGAGGAGGGTGAGGAGGAGGGAGGGGAGGTGTGGTGTCATCATCGCGGCCGGGTTTTGGTGAAGGGAAGTCTTGTAGATGGTGGGATGTTGCGGTATGGCGGGTTTAGTGGAGGAAATATGTAGCGAGAAAGGGGTAGTGATGTATAGACTTTTGTAAGTCGTCCCAGTCGAGCTACGAAGCTGACCTGTCTGCTCGGTCACTGGCCATGGATCTGAGCGAGTTTGGCTGACGCGTGACACGGCCCGGCAGTAAGTCGTGGGAGTCTAAACTGTAGGGTGCAGACGGAAGGCGTTGGCTTCATTTATCCTGATTACAGGTTTATGTGAAGCCTCACAGCACTTTATCCCCGGCCAGCACAGACTTGATCCGGGAGTTGTTCGTCCGCATAAGCGAAGCTGCTCCACCTCCCCAGTCCACATTGGAGTCGGCCTGGATTTCTCCGACGGTTTGAACATTGGTGAGCAACACTGCCTGTCGGGCCTGCCGTCTTCATGCTGTGCCGCCGAGGCCGGATCCGAATGAGGGCGTGGTACGGCTTCGGGAGTTATAAGTGGACGCGCGGCTTTCTTGACGTGAAACGCGAAGTCCAGGAGTCCTGCCGCGTTAACGTTTATGTTCGCGACCAGCATCCGAAAATCGCTTCCTCCTTCGAGCCAGCCCCATTCCGTCGCCGTCGCCGTCGCATCTTCCGTGGTCAATGAATGGGGAATGCTGAGAGTCGATCATGGCGGCATTGGCGGAACTTCGTCGTTTCTCGGGGACCCTATTCCGGCACCTCGATAGTTCGGAGCAGAATCTGCTTGTCCTTCCATTGTACGTTGTGCCGCTCCGGATAAACTAAGCATTGCTGAGCGTTGTACATGAGGATCGTACCGGTCTTGGGACGTTGGCCCGAGTTGTGGGGTCCATGCGATTCATCTATCTGAAGGTGGTGTCGTAAGTTTTGTGACTCCCATTCGTCGCGCATGGCGAGCAAGTTCGCTGGGACCATCTTATAGTAATGATCGCCATGCTCAACTATATTGATGCTATTGAGCAGTGTGGTATCCGTATATTCGTAGTTGATCGTGGTGTGGCTGGCTTGGGAGCCCTCTACCGAAAGCGGTTAGCTGTGTGTAAATACGAAGCAGGGGTGGGTGAAAATACGGAAATCGAAATTTCATGCTGGGCCAGGCAGCAGCCAAAGCGCGCCACCAGCTCACCACAATGAAGACAGATTGTCGAACTGAAAACAAACAGAGCAGCGCGGAATGGCCGCACGTACGAGACTCGCCGCGAAAGCCCTGCAAGCAGCAAAAGCGACCACCGGCTCGCCCGCCGCAGCGGCACCGGCAACACACCTTTTTGAGAACGCGGCTGCGTGGGAGACGTGGCTGGAGACAAACCCCGCCGACACGACAGGACTCTGGTTGAAGATCAGCAAGAAGGGCAGCGGTGTCGTTTCTGTCACTTACGAGGAGGCGCTCGACGTGGCGCTCTGCTTCGGCTGGATTGACGGGCAGAGAAAAAGCCACGATGAGCGTCATTTCATCCAGCGATTCACGCCGCGGCGAAAGAACAGCATGTGGTCCAAGCGGAACGTCGACAAGGTGGCCGTGCTGATCGCGGCCGGGAGAATGCGGCCGACGGGGCAGGCCGAGATCGACGCGGCCAAGGCGGACGGCCGATGGGAGAAGGCCTACTCATTGTCGAGCATGATGGAGGTTCCCGACGATTTTCAGGCCGCGTTGGACCGCAACAAGAAGGCCAGGACGTTCTTTGAGAGCCTGGGCAAGACGAAGCGGTATTCCTTCTTGTGGCGCATCGCGGCGGCAAAGCGGGAGGAGACGCGCAGGCGAAACATTGACAAATTTGTTGGAATTCTCGCGGAAAGGAAGACGCTGTGACTCCAGTTCCGGAGTTTAGGGTATATGGTGCCATAGGAGGCGATTCTAGGTTGTCCCTTCTCGTTCTTACCCTAGGTACCTTACAACTCTCTGCAAACACCTAATGCAGAAGGCAGATTTCCGGTTAGCACCTGCCTTGCAAGCTATGGATCATCGCTGCCAGGAATTGAAAGGACGGTTTCAACACTTGGAGTGCTCACTCGGTCCCGTCTTGGTCCACATCGGATCGGGGAAGTCCGCGCGAGGTGGCTGGCGTGTGTCAGGTTTGTTGGACATGGTCAGGTTTTCCTGATAGGTAAGGTGTTGACAAACCTCTATTCCGTACATGCTCATGCATCCTCCCGCTGCCTTATCCTCTCAACCAGAGATCGAATCTCCACTCGCAGTGACTTGACAAATCCACATCGCAAAATACCAGCCACCTACAATGATAAGCTTATCTCACTGCAACTCAAAACATGCAGAATTCGAACTCTAGGTGGGGTTTATCACCAGAATTCAAGGGCTTTGCAACCCATAAACGCGCACAAATATGGCGCTGTTCATGGGGACTCTGGGGCGCCGAGATGCGGTATCGGCAACTTATGCGGCGAGCTGTACAAGTACATGAAGCCATGCTTGGGGGCTAGGATTGCCCCGCCGACTCTGCGTTTCTCCCACTTTTATTTTTGAACTTTCAGATTCTTTCCGTCCTCAACGGTGACCTCCAGTCGGAAGTGTTTGACCCTGTCATCTGGAGGGAACAACACATCAATAGGGCTACTACAAGACAGCCAAGATGCCAATCTCGCGCATCCTCCTCAAACAACCGTCACAATGGCGTCTGCCACGGTGCCTCGCCGTCATCCCGCTCCCCGCCGCCCAGCTCATCGGCCTTCTCATCTTGGTCAACGGCATCGTCTGGGCCACCGCCGGCATTCTATTGCATTACAACCCCAAACTCATCTCACCAGCCGTGCTCTCCTACACCCTCGGCCTCCGCCACGCCCTCGACGCCGATCACATCTCGGCCATCGACCTGACGACGCGCCGGCTCATCGCCGCGGGCCAGCGGCCCGTCGCCGTGGGCACCTTCTTCAGCCTCGGCCACTCGACCGTCGTCGTCGCCACCTGCGTCGTCGTCGCCGCCACCGCGGGCGCCCTGCGCGACCGCTTCGACGACTTCCAGCGCGTCGGCGGCATCATCGGCACGAGCGTCTCGGCCGCCTTCTTGCTGCTGCTGTGTGTGGGCAACGGGTTTGTGCTGTGGCGGCTGGTGGGGAGGTTGAGGGTGGTGTTGGCGGAGCAGGCGGCCAGGAGGAGGAGGGGGGAAGATATTGGTGGGGATGTGGTGGGCGGGGAGGGGGGCGTGGAAGAGGAGATGGGGGATGTGGATGCTACGGGCCAGCGGGGGTTGCAGTTGGAGGGGCCGGGGTTTCTGGCGGGGGTGTTCAAGAGGGTGTTTCGGATGGTGGATCGGCCGTGGAAGATGCTGCCGTTGGGGATTTTGTTTGGGTTGGGGTTCGATACCAGCTCGGAGATTGCGATTTTGGGTATTGCGAGTGTCCAGGCTGCAGAGGGGACCAGTATGTGGGTGATTCTGATCTTTCCGGCGCTGTTTACGGGTGAGTGTTTTGACTCCCCTGGTATTTGTGAGACCGCGGAGGGGAACTGACCATGGCAGCGGGCATGTGTCTCCTCGACACGACAGATGGGGCGCTCATGATGGCGCTGTACACGTCCAAGGCGTTCTCGAGGGATGTCGTGGCCATCCTCTACTACTCGATCGTCCTGACCGGCATCACCGTGTTTGTCTCAGCCTTTATCGGTATCATCCAGGTCTTGACCTTAGTCGAGCACGTGGCCGAACCCGACGGCAGCTTCTGGGAGGGAGTGGGCGCAATTGGAGATTATTACGACATCATCGGTGGCTGTATTTGCGGGCTATTCCTCATCGTCGGTGTGGGCTCGGTGCTGGTCTACCGGCCTTGGAGGACGAAGATGCACGAGAGGGCTGCTCGCCACGCAGCTGAGGCAGCTGAGGACGGATCTGCCAGCCCGGAACCTCCAAGTTCTGCTCCGCTCATCTCACAGGATGAGCTTCGAGCCTCCGGGTATGGCACGGCAGTATAAGCGTTCAGGGGGATGTTGTCATCTGGCGATCATCATGCTGGCCGGCCCAAGTTGCATCTGTACGGCCGCCTTGATGCTCACATCCGGTACCACCTATCCTCGGGGCGGCTGGTCGTCGAGGATTGGTGACAGGATACAACGCAACCAACCTGCCGGCTACTGGGTTGACTCCATGTCAACAGAGGTGGAGGACCCTGTGCCTAAGGTTGCGTGCGTCCAGAGGCATCTCTTGAGTTTCGCGGTCAAACGGCACAGGACGAGGACTGAAGCCATCCAGGTCGCACCCTTACCATACGGGCTGCAAAGCTAGCAACTGCAGACGAATAAGACCCAGGGGGCGTACCAAGACTCGGACGACGTGGCGCATCTTGACACTCCAGGCTGCGAGTCCACTGCACATCGCTCGAGAATCTGTCTCTCGGCTTCTTTTGTCTGCCCATGGCAGACATCATTTCCGGTACCAGGGCACCAGACGACAATACCTGGTAATGAACGAACAGAAAGCTGAAGGAAGGAGAACTCGGAAAATAACCGTGATGTAACATCGATTCTACCAGTTACCACTGGCAAGGTACCTAAATAAGTTCAAGTAAACTCAAGTAAGACGAGGTGCCATGTTATGGCTACCGTCATGGGCATCCTCTTGGCCTGCGGCCGCCAACAGGTTGTTGATGCTCAAACATCCCCGCTCCGCCCGTCATTTTCGTTTTGGTTTGCCCTGACGAGTTGGCGACATCACCAGCCTCGCCTTCAGCGATGGGCTGTTCAAAGGCCTTGCGCGCCTTTCTCTGGCTCCAGCAGATTGATCCGAGAAGGACGCCGAGGATAACGAGAGTACAGGTACCCACGACGGTCAGGCTGAGCACAAGTGGAAGTGTCAGGTCAGATCCTCTCGTTGCCTCAGGCGAGCCAGTTGGCTGAGAGTCGATGCCGGCCGCAGAGATGTTGGCATGTCCGTCATCTTGAGCTTGCCTTGCCTCATACAAGACTGGGCCAGCAAAGGCCGTGGCGAGGAGGGCCACCAACAGGAGCTTGCTTATTGTGGTAGTCTTCATGGTTTTGCTCTTGTTCTTCTTTGTCGATTCTCGGTTGGCTGTGGGAACGGTCACGCAATGGATTGAAGTGGCACTGGACTAGCAGAAGCTATAGACTCGACGCCTAATATCTCCAAGCCACTTATTAATTTCAACTTGTTCTGTGAGACTGTCCCGGGTGTTCAATGTATTCACAACAACGGTGTCTCAACACGATTCGCTGTTTACCGCCTACCTTGCCTTAGGTACCTGCCGTGGCTTATGGGAATGATACAAGGCTTTATGAACCTGCGTAGAGGTCGTGCTTAACAGCCCAGAGGGTGATCCCAGAGTCAGGGGAACAACCATCAGCAAAGAGCCTAAACCTGACCAACCGTGACAAATTCCGGTCCGTCGATCTCTTTCTTCTCCCATAGTTATTTACTCAGTTTGTTGTCCCCCTGATATCCACTAACGTTAGTTATTGCTAGCTGGACAAATGAGAACAAAGGCCTTGGATCACAGGGCAACAGGCAAAACGCCCAGCGCCTTGAAACTGCCTGGTACCCTCCAGCCGGCAATTTCCTTGTTCAAACACCCACAAAGAAATCAACAAGAAATAAGAACCGGGATAACGTGCTCCAACCCCAAGTCGCGCACACCCCCAAGTCGCGCACTTTTGACCGTAACACAACCTCCCAACCCAACTTGAAATATCTCAACAACGGAAAATGGCGGCGCAATCCAAAGAGTGTAGAATCAATCTTGCCATTCAGGCTATGCAACGAGATAAGAATCTAAGCCGCCGGCACACTGCCAAAATCTACGACATACCCGAATCGACCTTGCGCGACAGGATGAACGGGAAAACGCCAAAGCCCGAATCGCGGCCTGCAGCTCATCGACTGACAGCCATTGAAGAGGAGGCAGTTGTTCGATATATATTGGACCCCTCACAAGGCCAGCCGATGACTTCGATTACCAGCAGGAGACCCTGTTCAAAGACAAAACCCTAAAGAGGCACGAGGGCTTAAGCAAGGCGAAAAGCTCGCTGCTGGTCCAAATCCGAACTGGGGCGATAGGCCTTCGGGACTTCCTCTTCAAACGGGGCGTTCCAGAGGTCTTGACGCCCAGCTGCGAGTGTGGGGAAGGGCGAGAAACTGTCGAACACCTGGTGATGTGGTGTCTGGCGCCACCGTTGGCTCGAAGTTGGGAGAGAGCTGATGTTCGAACGCGAAGGGACTTTTACTCTGTTCTACAGGGAATCAGTCCCACAGCTGCACGGCTAACACGGAGGATCCTAGGCTGGCTGATGGACTCAGGGAGGCTGCCGATGTACAATCTGACCAGGAGGCTGGAGCTGGAGCTGGAGCTTGCGGTCTGATGCCCCCTCCTTCGAAGGCCAGGAGGCCTTCTCTTTTTGTATTTGCAGGCTCAGTCACTGATCGTTTCCTTGATTTTCGATATGGGTTTTTCATCCGGCCTGCTAGGGTGCGGTTTTCCTGTATAGTAAATAGTTGAAGGTCCGGCACGCCCCCAGGGCATAGCGGTGTATGTAACGGTCCCAGGTGTATATTGCAACTAGCTGGTGACGACTCTACGAGTACACTAAGCTTGAGGAAGAAAAGGAAAGACGAGACGTTCTGGCAGTTTGGAGGCTGCTTCATCGTTGAGTGAAGTGGCTCGAGCGCATTGCTAGATGTTCGGTGTGCTGTGGGGCGTCTGGGAATAGCTTCATCCAGGGGTCAGGGTTGGCTGAGGGTTACCGAGGCCCACCTCGGGCACAGCCCGTTACAGTGTAGGAATAATAATAATAAATAGTTGAAGGTTCGGCACGCCTCAGAGCATAGCGGTGTAAAAATAATAATAATAATCTTTCTGCATGGGTATAATGAGGAGACAGCCGAGCTGCTCGAGGATATGCCCAAGATTCCGGAGGAGGCGGCTTTGCTGCATGACCTCTTGTCTAAGGTCTTTGTCTATGATCCAGCCGAGCGGATCACGGCTGAGGAGATGCTTGGTCACCCCTGGTTCCGCTTGGATTGAGCTGAGTAGTTGCTCCATGGACGTTGAACATGCCGGTGGAGAGGATGGGTGTCGCTATAGGGCTTTGCGACGCTGCGGAGAGGCAGTCGACGACCAAACGGTCAGGGCGTTTGAGCTGCAGTATCTGTATGTGCCGTTCCCCGGGCTGGAGGTGACGAGCTGGGCGGTATCTCGATGTCGCGAGGTATGTTCTCCGGACCAACGAGGGTGATTGGGGAGGCGAGTGGCGGAGGGACGAGTACCGTGAGCATTGAGGATGTCTGAGGTCGGCTTTTGGTGACTGCAGTAGGGGTAGTAAGTAGGGCGAGAAGAGGATATCCAGCGGCGTCGGTGTGATCCTGCGCCGGCGGGCATTGGTCTCGGGGGAGGCCGTGGCGACTGTATTTGGATGTGCCCTCTGATCATCAACTGGGTGTGACACACCCATACAAAATAGGGGCTCAGCCCAGCCTGCAATCGCCTCAACTGGTCCCTGCGCTCCTCAAGCACGTCCATTGCCTCCATGCTCTCCAGTCGAGCGGCGTCCCACATGAGATAGCCCAGGTCATTCAAAGAGACGGGGATGAAGTGCCCGTAGCGGTTATTATACGTCCCACTGCACAGATAAGTCCACGCCAGCGGTGGCCGCTCGTCCTGGGCGTCCGGTTCGCCATCGTCCCGGAACGGTAGAGGGTCATCACGCTCCTCCTTTGCGTCTTGTTCGGAGAATCCGATCCTTTGACGGCGTGATTGTGCATCATAGCTCAGGATACTTTCCTCTAGCTCGAAGTCTGCAGGCCAACAGATATTATTCCGCATGAATGACACGAGGTCGTCGTGGTTTTCGATACGAAAGACTGCGTGCAAGAGCTCGAGGCCACGCAAAACGGTGCCGGCTACCCAGTAGCCCCTCGTGGCTGTTTGTTCGCTCACGCGGACGAGTTGGTCAGTTGTTCCCCATTGATGGGCGAAATGCAACACATTTAGGCGGCTGCTTACCTGAATCGCGAAGATCAAAGGTCCCGCAGTCTCTAGGAAGCAGCGAGTTGGGGTCGGCCCGATGCATCGTCGTGGATGGCGTGGAAGACGTGGGAGTCGTATTTGTGCTAGGCGAAGTCGTAGACCGAAGCAATTGCCTCGACTTCCCAAGGCTCCATCCGATTGGGAAACAGCGTGATGTCGCGATAGCGCATCCCCGTGTCGCCCCATTCCTCGGGCGTCAGAGTCGGGTGGCAAGGAGACCGTGTTGGGCCAGCAAGGTGGCAGATCAACTGAAATTGATACAGCGCGCGCAGGATCCGTCTCTCTTCGGTCATGCTCAGTGGCTTGTGATGGCTGTCTTCGTTCGGCATACCCCCTTCCTGGTTGTCCTCATTCTCGCTGTTTTCATTCCACCGATCCCAGCTGTCCTCTCGACCCCAGCCGTCCGATTCCTCATCCTGGCCGTCCTAATCTTGGCTGTCTTCTTTTGGGCTCTCTTCATTCTGGATGGCCTCATTGGCTGCCCTCAACCTGGCTGTCCTCAGTCGTAATCTCCTGATCTTCTCCCCCCAAGTTCTTCAGAGCCCAGCGAGAATATTCCGCTGCGATGGGTAGGACGACGGAACAATGGCCGGCGACTATTGATTCTATCTCACTTTCGGTGAGATCTGTGGCGGCCAGGCGGCCAGGAGCCCGGGGCCAGAGGGCCTTGTATGTGATGAGGAAGCGAGCAACTGCTCCGGGTCGCTGAGGGGAGTTTTCGGCAAGGCCGTGCACGACGCCTGCTCGATGCGCGGCACATGCGTCGGCAGCAGCAAGCCCCAATTTAGAGTCGAAGTAATCGCAAAGAAGGGACCGGCGATCCAGCCGGTACTGTTCGTGAAAGACGGGTGAAGCATGGACCAGGGCGCGCAGCTCGTTCAATTCCAATGACAAGAGCAACATGCGCCTGAGCTCGGAGGGAGTTTCTCCAACGGCGCGTAGGCACAGGTGCCAGTCCTGGGGAGAGACGGTTGCATCTCGTTTCGACGGCTTGTGTCTCTGGTGAGTGTGGGTATAGGAGGAGGAAATGCGTCGATACTTCTTTTATTTGAAGCGTTTCCAGGTTGTTACCGCGATGCGATGAAATTGCCGGATACAGAAGGGCATCGCGTCCTGGGAAGTTGGAGCCAGCATGCGGCCCATGTGGTAGATTCTTCAATTAGTAACCCCAACCCTCCAATTTTCGCAAAGCGACCCTAACCCGCTCTTTCTCTAGAATATTCTGGTCGCTTCCAGGAGCTGACAGCTTGTTCGAGATGCAGTGATCCTCCGAGGCAGACCATTTGCTTCGCAAGCTCAGCACAATCGACCAGCTTCCGGCTGCTTCGCGACGCCACTCAAACATTCTAATGCTGATTACTTGCACCTTCAAGATGCTGCCTGCGGCTTCCGCTGAGGTTGGCAGCCGAATACTTAAGTCGCGCGGTTTCCGAGTTCCATAAAACTCGTCTCCCAGAATCAGACTCAGCATTCAGCAACACATCTGCACTCAACACACCCACATCATCGAGACATCAGCCCTCAAAAACTCACACAAGCCAACAACATTCCGTCAATTATCACAATGCCACTGCCATTCCAATCCAGCAGCATGATGTCCTTCTTCCCAGGCTCATTCTGCACTCCTACTAGTGCTCCGGAGACCAGCTTCGTCCCGCTATTCCGCCTCCTCGAGGACTTTGACAATTACGCCCGCGAAGCTCAGAGCGGCCAACCGACCCCGGCATCTCGCCGGCAGCGCACCAGGCCGCAGCGCTCGCAGCTGACCACCTTCACTCCCAAGTTCGATGTGCGAGAGACGGAGGAGACCTACGAGCTGCACGGCGAGCTGGCCGGTCTCGAGCGCGAGAATGTCAACATCGAGTTCACCGAGCCACAAACCATTGTCATCCGCGGCCATGTCGAGCGCGCCTATGCTCCGGAGCCGACGAACAACAACAACATCAACAACAAAAACAACAACACCAGTCTGAACGCACAGACCAGTGAGACCACCGAAGCCGAGAAGTCGTCGCACCGCAACTCATTCCACGCGACGGTCGAGGACGACCCGGAGGACACTCCCGCGACGACGCCCGCTTCCAGCCCCAAGACCGAGGCCGGCAAGCCCGCCTCGGCCGACAGCCAGCAAGTCGCCCAGCCCGCCCCGCTGTCGGGTGAGACGCAGAAGCAGCAGCCCCAGTACTGGCGGCGCTGGGAGCGCTCGGTCGGCGAGTTCTCGCGCACTTTCACCTTCCCCGTGCCTGTCGACCACGACGGCGTCACGGCTAGCCTCAGCAATGGCATCTTGAGTATTGCGGTGCCCAAGTCCAAGAAGCCCGTGGCGAGGAGGATCGAGATCAGCGCGTGATCTTTTGATGGGTGTCTGATGGGCTTGCTTGGAGAGCATGGAGGATCTAATTAGAGGAAGTTGTCGTTGGATTGTACGATGATCAGCTCAAGGCATCAGGGACGGGAAACCAGCGGGATTGCGCTTGGCGTTTGGGCTTGTTTTCGGTGCTTTATGTTGGCATGATGATCAATAACGGTATAGACGACAGTTGGAATGAACATGTTCTTCTCCAACCTTCAACATCATATAATCTGTGCAAATTGAGTTCGTACCACTGCTGCCCTTCAAATGTCTTAGGGTTAAAACCTACAGGTAGGTATTTAGTGTACTACTCAACTGAATTCACTACATCCACCATAAACTTTCTACATTGCCCGAGTCAACGACTAGGTACCTACGGTAGTCAAGTCAACGTCTGTATCCTCTGATCTCAGGCTTTTCCGGAACCCTTGGCTACATGTACTTTACCCGAGTCAACCCCGGTCAGCGCACGGATAAGGAGTGAGCTGATGGCGGGCAAGACAAGGTTGTTCAGGGCGTGCAGCAGCAGAGGCACTCCAGCCAGTTGGCATTCCGCAAACCTGCCGGTCGGTCGGTGCCCAGGCCACCGCTCGGTCCAAGAATGGCAGCGTCGCCGAGGTCGCCGAATTCATAAACGGGCGCAACGTAGGCCGGGTTCCGAACGCGGGCGTCCTTCAGCCCTTTGGGCTATGGTTCGCGACAATCACCTGGATTTATTAGAACTCGCCATCCCCACAAGATCTGATACGCCTAGCCCTTGCTTTCAGAGGTGAAAATGGACGCGCCCGCTCTAAATCCCCTAAAGGTCTCGCTCCCTCAAAGGGCGCCCACGGAACCCATTGCAGAACGAATCTGGCGCTTTTGGTTGGACCTGGGCAAGGCGCGACTCGACTTTAGCAATGCCCTGAGTCAGGTGAACCAGTGAATTCGCTCCCAGCTGGGGGAGACGATCGCCGGCTTCTCCCACAAGTTGAGATTTGAAGCCGAGCTGGGAGCTGACACCAGGGTGGGAGTTCAATTTGCCGAATTTGAACTTAGCCGGTCTAGGCGCACGACGTCCCAGTTCCCATACCCCAAGCCGTTTCGACAGATACTTAGAATACGTCAGAAGGCTGCTGCCGCCCCCGCGGCACCCGCCGGCAGTGGCCAAGACGAGGAAGCGCAAGCGATTCCGGCAGCAGAGTATCAGCCCGAAGGCGTCGCGGGGCAGTGGGAAACGTCAGAGTCGCGGGAAACGTCGTGGAGCCTCAGCATCAACTTGTGTTGGTTTGGCGTGGAGCGGAAGTCGGTCAAGACAACGCAGGTCACCGTCCGGCCCGTCTACGTGGTGCTGGGCATCTTCAAGCGCGGCCGCGTCGACCTCGACAGCGCCGGAGTTGCTGACCAACTGCTCGCCGACACGTACAAACAGTGGCACGTTTCGAGAGCCGCGGCCCTGGCGTGGGCCGACTGGATCCATCAGACCTTGAACAATAACTCGCAGAAGGTGCTGGAGGGCACTTACTCGGTCGAGATCGTCCTGGGCTGGTCCCTGAACCGGATCTCGGCCGTGGTGCTTCTGCCCGTGCTTCTGAGCTTGGCCATCGGCGTCTTGCTCAATTCCAAGGACTGGACCGATTTAGCCACTATCCAAACGGTCTGGGGAACTGCGTCATACATCGTGACGACGGGAGGCTGGAGGTTGTTCCTGTTAGCTTTGACTATCTTGATGAAACTCTCGCACGATACTAGTGATGGCGGCGTTGCTCGCTATTGTGAGCAGTCTTGCGGATAAGTAATGACAGTTAAACGAGACCCCCTTACTTGTGTGGGACAATCCGTCCCAGTGGAACTGATTGAAGGAGTAGTGTGTTCATTAACGCCCAGCGGGTAAACCAAAAGGGCAACATCCATGATCACAATCTAACTAGTTAGGTACTTGGTCTTGCACTGAGCAACACACAAAATGCGAGGGCCGAAGGGCTGAAGGGCCATATTGACCCAAGTCTAAATTGAACCGACGCTTCACTCTAGCTTTCCATTCCGTCCGCCGGAACGCCGATTCGAGCAAGCACATTTGCCGGGCCCTTTTCCAACCAAACCTTCATCTTCTCCTCGTTGTGCACCCAGAGCATGCCGAGCATACCGGCCGCATTGGTGTCTGCCCCTTCCCACCCCGGCGAGCGCCTCGGGATCACGATCAGCCAGTTCCGATCCATGATCACGTTGTGCGGCACTGCCGCCTCTCCCTCCAGCACAGAATGGCCCGCCGCTCTCTCTGCCCGACGGAGCAGGGCTCGATAGATGTCCACAATCTCGTGCGCCGAGGGCAAGCCGCTCTGGAATCGGTGCATGAAAAACCTGAAAGGCAACCGCGGCTCGTCCGAGTCCAGCCAGAGCGGGAACTGGCCCCGGTCGGGCGCGGGAAAGATGTGCATGTGCTTGTGCAGGCGGCTGCACCCGCTGTTGATGCCGCAGTTGAAGAGCAACAGGTACCGGTTCTTGGCGGTGCCGGTGGCGAGCGAGGAGATAACCTGGACAGCGGCCCGGAAGTCGTCCATGTTGAGTGCTTCATACTGCCGGCGGAAGCCGTCCTGGGTGAGGACCAGGAGGTGAGGTCGCGCAGCCGGGAACTTGTTGAAGGCCAGCACGTGAGCTGCTCCCAGCGTCGCTACTTCGTAGCCGGACACGTCGATGTCGCTTCCTGGTCGGTACCCTGGTTGCTGCGGAATCGGCTGCGTTTGCTGGCCTTGCGGAGCTTGGGGTTTGTTTGTCAGGCTTGAGAGAATGCGGAATTCGAACTTCTCACGTTAGTGTCAAGGTCTGCGTGGTGTCGGCGTTGCGCGTACTGGGAGCCCCTGGTCCGTGACAGTAACGGTGCGATAGTCCGGGTTGTACACCACGATGTCCTGCTCGACAAGACGGTCGAATTGGGCGAGGAGATCATCCTCGTTGAGTTTGCTTTCCATGCCGGATGCTCAAGGCACACTCGTGTCTTGCCGAGACTATCGGATTAGGGGGCGATGATGTTCCTTGTAGACGTCGGGCTCGGTATCAGTGGTGAAGATATCTGCGTCGCGAATCGCGATCCGAGGCGTGAACCAACAACGGCGCCCCGCAGTCTTTATACAACCCTATTAAAGTCCACGTACCTGGCCAGATGATCCACAGTGGATGTTTGTTTCATGGCCTTCGCCGAAGCGGACTGGCCATAAGCAATCCACACGTGGCCGACCCATGTCGCGGGCATTCCAGTCGTCAGTTCGTATAAATCGGTGCGACAGAGGACTCTGTCAGCACAGAGCGGATGGGATCTGGCTCGGAATTGTATTTAGATAAGCGAAAAATGCTTGTTGGCCCCGAAAGCGGCCGGTGTAAATTTACAAGGGCCCACATATACGGTTACGGCCCCAACCGAAACAGCGCTAAACACGGATACACAGACCCTGGAAAATCCTTACCCTGGCAGATTCTCTTGTTCGCGACTTCGCCAACATTCCTGTTACTCTTTTTTTCTTCTTTTTTTTCTTCTCTTACAAGACAACAAATACTCGTCCACAGCAATGTTTGTCTTAGTCTGATTAAGTGCAGGCCCAGCCACAACCTGTTAAGGTTAGGTTTACCTCCAGAGCACCTGCATGATCATGCCCTCAAACATCTGTAATAGCCCCAGGCCTTCCGACATCAGCACCACAATTCGAGACGCGATCAACGTCCAAGGTTGCGCGTTTCATCCTTGCCTGCGCGACAATTGCCTCCCTCAAAAAGCCCGATTCGACACCAAACCCTTGCCAGACTTGTTGAACGGTTTCCTCATCTTGCGGTGTCTATTGAGGACCTTGGCCTTGAGGAGCACGGCATGGCTTCAGGGTCCGGTCGCATGTTCGGGATCACTCGGGGGTATTACTTCGTATGTACCATCCGAGTCCACGCAGGTTGTGAGTGCAGCTTGAAGCATAAGTTCATCTGCTCAACTACCGATTTTATCATATTCGCAGGCAATGCCGTCGTACATCATTTGCATGGCACCCAGCACAGGCTGCCCAAACCCTCCGATTTCCTTGAACGCTCAGTTTTTCGCGCCCAAGCCGCCCAGCAAACCTCTGCTCTACGGACCGCCGACTGAACACCAATGGACCTTTGTGCAAGCCTGAAAACCCCACGCTTCCGAGCCATCCATTACAGCATCAGTGTTATACTGCAGTCTAATACGGCCGTTGAAGGCTAGCCAACCCGAAGAAGGCGATGGCAAGGACGACGAGATGGGTCTCGAGGCTAGGGGGTGGTCGTCGAAGTGGCGCGGATCCCGTACCATGTTGGTGCATCCAGCTCGGGCCCTTCTCACTCCGGACCCCGAAAGCTGGTACCCGGCCAGTCCGGCGGCCCGCTGATCGACACAGGAGCTTCAGCGGCTGCACCCGGTCGAAGCGGTCCTGCTGCAGACCACGGAGCACCGTCCACGTGCCCATGGAAAGGGGCCTGCGGCGTGGGAATTATGGGCGGCAGCCGGGTGCCGTGAGCGTGGTGGGCGGCCTGGATGAATGGGGGCGGCGGCATGAGACTTGTGTTACTCCGCTCACCCGTCGCGATCCCGCGGGGGTCCGCGTGTCCCCGTTCCTCGTAGCCGCGTCCGGTGAAAGCCGTCCCAAACTCGGTCCCAACCGGCAGCGCTCCTGACGCCAGGCCGGCTTGCGCACCCCGCGTCTTCTGCGATATCCTGTGGTCTCGCCTCGCCCGGTTGGTGTAGGACCTTGCGTTGGATTGGATCGCCCTCAGGCTGCCGGCCCCCATGCACTGCACCAAAGCATCACGGTCAGCACTCTTGACGACAAATTGACGGCAGTTCCGGTCCAGTACATACCAAGGCCTCGACAACATCCCACTTCATCCCCAGCCGGGCCGCCAGCGGAGACCACATGTCCTTACGCATGTTCATATACTCGCTGGCCACCATCTCCAGCCTCCGCCCGCTATAGTCGTGTATTCCCTGCCGCTCGACCAGCCGCTCGTACCGCTTGCGACATGCGTTGGCCGTTTTCGTCGGGAAATGCGTCCGCTGCAGCTCGGCCCAGTTCTGGCCGCCTTTTCGGGCCTCGATCAGCGTCCTGTCGTCCTCGGCCGCCCACGTGCCGTGGTTGTATATCGAATAGGGGTATTCCGCCAACGCGGCTGTCTCGTCGCCCATGGCGTCTGACATCGGGAATTCGCTTGCGAGATGCTCGGCCTCAGTTGGCGTGTCTTCGATCCGCGTGTTATCTGAGCGAGGCCCGTCGGGGGCCATGCCGGGGTTGTTCGGGGCGAGCGGTGCGCCCGGGGATGGGGGATATCGGAAAGCGTCCGGCCGGGGAACCGTCGTCGGTGGCTGTGCCGCAATCGGACGGTACTCGCGCCGCCGAGCCTCGACGTTCGATTGCTGCTGTCTTGCCGGACCTTCCTCCATGTCCAAACCAGCGGCCTTGTCCCGGCTTGCCCGTCGCGGTGGGCCCCTTGTCCTCGACATCGCTTCAGTCCGGCCGTATCGTCCCCGCTCCAGGCTGAGTCCTACCGCCTCGCAAGATCTCAAGCGAAGCCAAGGGGCTTTCCCACCCAAGTAGGACGCTGTCGGAAAACGTTGTCGTTTTTCAAACCTCTTCTTGGAGCAGGCGCGGCGGCTCTGGTCAAGGTGATGAAGCATTTCCGTCCAGAGCCCAGCTTCCTGAAGCAGGCAGCTGCCTACCGGAAGAAGAGATCGCTGTGGAACCTTTGGCCGCGAATCAAAGCGGGCCGGAAAGCTGCTCCTGCGATACCGCTGCAGAGGCGTGGGTCTAGAGGGTGGCCGCAGGAGATGCGGCCTGATCTTGCCCCATCAGCTCCCGCCAGCTCTCCATCCGGTACCCTTACTCTCACCGGAAACCTGCCCACTGTCTCGGTGGCGGAATATCATCCATGCCGTGGCCGGCTCTGCATCCACAGCGCGGTTGTTTTGCTTCCACAGTCAAACAAAGATTCCGGCACTCAGGGGGACGACACCCCCCACCCGCCCCCTTTCTGCCGGGCTGACGTCGAGAACCACAACGCATTGCTATTTTCACCTTTCTTGAACCCGTCGCTAACTTTCATAGATACCTCACTATCGCACGCTTACTCCACTGCGTTGATATGTCGTGAGGTGAGGGCGGCGGCTGTCGCCACGGTCGATCATCTGCTCAAGGGGATGAAGACCGAGTTGCAGAGGGACTTTACCCCGGCGGTCGGTCAACATCTCGACAAACAGGAGCACCGAGTGACCATTACTTTGCCCAGCCAGCGGCATCTCTCTTCATTCCAGAAGCCTCGGCCACCGTTAATCCCTGGGGAGCAGGCTGCTAGTCCTGCAAGCCAAGTGCGGTTGCATGCCAAGCCCCCTCGTCTAGCCAGTCGCGAATGTTCGGGACATTACAGATGAACCGCAGTCCTGCATTTGCAGGGTTCCACTGCGGCGCCGTCAAAAGGAGTCAAGGACGGCTGCACTGCGGTTGCGTCAAGTCGGGCTCTATCGATATTTGAAGCTATGACACGGACCACGGCGCGCCAGCCCCTGAGACTGACAGCAAGACGGCAAGATCAAGTCCGACCTAAAGATAGCAAACATCCGCCGGTGCTGGATCCTCGCATGTGCCCTTCTGCTCCCTTTTTCCCGTCCCATCGCCGACTCTTCTGCATATGACTCCCTACTTCTGCATTCTCAGTCCCGTTTCTGCACCTCTTCCTCGTTGGCTTTGCCTCTTACCCATTCTTCCCCAGCCGTCAGCCATCTTGCCTTTCCGCTGTTCCGCAACCCACGAGCAGGTAGATACCTACCATAGAGAGCCTCCGTCACAGCCCTCAGATCCCAATTGTCTCAAACACCTGCCGTTTCCCAACCCCCAAACGGCAGAGCTCCCCCATCACGTTCGTCTGAATCCCTTTTCCCTCCAACCTCCCCCATCTCACCCCTTTCCCCAACCACCCCCACAATTTCTCCCACCTCAACCCTCACAATCCCCCCCCCAGAAAGCAACCACCCCCCTCTCCCCTCCAACTCCCACCCCGCCTCAATCTCAACCTGCATCTCAACCCTGACCCAGTCCCGACCCCCCCTCGTCCTCACCATCCTCAACTGCGTCTCCAGCTCGGCAGCACTCAGCCCCCGGATCCCCACCCTCCCACCGCCACCACCACCACTACTCCCTCTCTCGTCCCCGTCCCCAACCTTGACACCGACCCCGCTACCAACCCCGACCCCGTTACCAACCCCGTGCCAAACAAACCACCTCTCAACCTCGTAGTCAACCGGTTCAGCAAAGCAGTAGATGCTGTATTTTGTCAGCGCGTGGATGCGCGCGAGGCAGGCTTGGTCGAGAGACTCGAGGAAGGTGTGTGGGTTGGTTTCGTCTGGGGAGAAGGATGGGTCGCGGGTGGTGAGGATGTTGGCGGCGAAGGTGACGGGGGGGAAGGTTTGGGAGGTGTAGGTTGGTGCCACCGGGGGTAGTTGGTGGTGGTGGTGTTGCTGGTGGTGGTGTTGCTGGGTGGTGGCCCGGGTGGTGGTGGTGTTTTCTGTTTTGGTCGCGCGCCAGTGGAGGGTGAAGTGTAGGTGAATGAGGAGGAGTTGGTGTGTGTGAAGGTTGAGCAGAGAGGTTGGTGTTGTCATGGTTGCTGACTAGTAGGTCTGATACCTACCTAGGTAGGTAAGGAAAAGGGGTGGTTATTAGTGCCGAAGGTAGTGGAGAACTAGTACATGGAGGTTCAGGTACCGTAGCTGCTTCTGAAGGGAGTTGGATGGGAAACGTGGGCCTTAAGGAGGCTTCAGAGGTTCAAAGGGCGCTGAATTGGTGCTGTTGATGAAACAACAGCTGACTGTTTTTGCAGTAAGGTCATGAGTTCCAGAACTTCCAGCCAATGAGGCTTTGATTCCAACATGAACATGAAAAGGGGCTTTGTTTTCGTGTTTGTGGCATGAAAGCCTCATGGTGCGCCGTCCCTTTGCTCTTGGTTCGTAGTACACAGTTAGGCTCATTCATGATGGCTGTGCGGATGCTGAATGGGACTCGCTGTCCCCTGAAGCCCTCGCTGGAGATTGAGCCGATTGGGGCTATCATAATCACATCACAAACACAGCGGAACACATTCACAACAAACGTCAGGGATAACACGAAGTACGTCAACACTTGAGAGATTCGGTGCCACGGCTCGCCAAATCCAGAAATTGTGCACAAGGGCACTGCTGACCTAGGTCTTTCCTGTTTTGATTCCAGTGCACTGGATGCATGGAGACGGGAAAGGGTGAGTCCAAAAAGTCACTTTCGTTCTTCAAGTTCCACACGCATGGTTTACCTACATGGATGGAAGGAAACCCCACTGAGGCGGCAACGGCTCGAAACGTCTTCCTTCCTTCAGCACTGCCATGGGAATGCCGAGCAAGGACCGCTGCATTCTCGCGGCAACTCGCTGCAACTCGCTGCCAGCTCGAATCAATTACCCGTCATCCCCATCGACCTTTGGATTGGAACACGCTGCCCTCTCAACATCCATCGCTACCTAGATTCACCGTTCGCCCACCAAATTTACTATCCACAGTCCTATTCCGAATCGAAAAACTGCCGACATGGCCAGCTTCACATATCCTCCGATTCTTCCAATTTATTGTGGGTTCCAGTTCCCCGACGACCGTGGACTTTGGTCGGTGTCATGACTCACTTCTGATCTGCTTCCTCCACCACAGCACGCCCGGTCGGGGTGAATCTGACGGCTGTCATCAAATCCTTCGAGTGGATGATTCAAGGCCGCAACCCTTCAATACCGAACCGGGTACAATATCTCCTACGGCGTGCGCACCGGACCCTTGTGGTGACAACGATAGCCTTGTGGCATCGGGAAAGACTCAGCAGCCTGCCGGACATTGTGAGCGAGTTTCTCTGGTGGTTCTTGCGAGGACATGGCCCTGCCATGCGCCAGATCGAAGAAGACCCGTTCCTCTGCAATACCGACCGAGCCATGGCTCGCTACGAGCTCTACCAGGACGCCCAGTGGAGAGTGAGGGTCACACTGGCCGAGATTTCGCGTGTGTCGCCCCCTTTCGTCACGCCAACACCCACGGGGAAAATGGTCCAAATAGCTCTTCGCTATCTTCACCTCGTTTGCAACCTCTTGCGCAAAGCCAACATGAAAGACCACCTGGAGAGAACTGGACAACGTCTGAGGCGGCAGAGCGATGCCATGGTCAGGGCCCGCCTCCCAACTGGACGGAGGAGGGCGGTTTCCGAGTCGGATAAGACGAAGATTGCCGCGGATTATGATAGGCTTGGGAGGGAACGGTTTACCTTCGCGTTATTAACGCCTCTGGACAGTGACTCAAGCGAATAAGACTAGGGTAGCATTGCATCTTGAATATTACAGCAGAGCGTCAGCGGATTCAGCAGTTTGGTTGCCTCTTGTTTACTGCAAGTTCCTGCTGCATATGATCAGCGAAAACGTCTTCTTCTTCCTCTTTGTTTGCACGCTGCCGATGTTCGGGGAGAACATGCATCGACTTCGTCAGGGACTCCGTCGATGGCAGCAATGCCAGGAGCGGCGCAGAAGACAGCAGGATTAGTGTCGGGCTCGATGGTTGTCCCCAGTCGCTACTGCCGGTTCTCCGTGAGTGAAGCACCACATGATGGATATCTCCTTCCGTCGCATGTGTCCAAGGTTCTGCAGGCTGGGTCGGGTCCGGTCTGACACGATGCGCGACGCGTCCCCCGACAAACAAACCACCGCTCCCAATTCACATGCAGCGTCGAGTATGGCAGGTTTGCATCCTATGGCACACCCTCTTCTGCCCTAATTCTACTTATCCTTTGCCTTCCGCCATGCACGGTCGAGTCCTTCTTTCTTTCCTGCTGGCGAGCAATGGTCCCCTAGCGCTTTCGTTCTCTCCCATCAAACGCCGACAGATTGTCATTGACAAACCGGCAGTCAAGCCCCCCTTTTCCGAAGCCGCCCAAAACAGAGACCTCGACAAAGACCTCCCGCCGGTGCCATGGATCCACGAAGCATGGGACCCGGACTGGCTGCCCCAAGCCTGTGTCATCGAAGCAAACTATACGGGCTTCGACCCCTCTGACTTTCAGGCTATCGACGTCACGTACAAAGACTGCGCCGCCTCGTGGACCGTATGTCGGCACCGAGAGGCTGATGAGTCGTGGTTCTACATTTTGGAGGTGGGCCAAGACTCCATTACTTTCCCTGCTCAGGGGTTACTAATATCTGTTTAGACAATCAGCAAAGTCCCCGTCGGCCTCCGCCAGTACATTTCTACTGTTGTTGTTGTCCCTGAGCCCGAGCATTCTGAGTTCCATTCGCAAGCGATGCTTCCTTCCGCCTACGCCCGCCCGGAGATTGGAGTGCTTACCTTCATGCCCTCCTGTGAGTTCGAGGATCGCCATCTTCTTTGCTGACTGATACAGTGGCTTACATACATCGCATGAGACTTCAAACTGGGCATCATCTTTCATGAAGCAGCTCGTAAGTCCATTTCGTTTTCATGTTTCCCTACCGTTCCCAGCAACCTCTGTCCTTCATATCGTGGTTGTTTGTCGAACACCCAACCCATCCCTCAACCAATCCCCCCACCTACACGACCAACACCCCTTCGCCCAGCTTCCTCGACAAAAAAGACCAAGCACTAACAAATCCCCTCCCTTCTAATCAACTCCCCCAGACATCCTAGATTATCTCTGCCCAGCCCTCCAAAACCACCACCCATCCTCCAAAACCACAACCCCCCTCCTCAACACCACCACCACACCCCCTCACCCCGACACCAAACCCGACCCCGACCCCAGCCCCGACCAAGAAAACCAATTCCAATTCCAACCCCAACTCCCCTTCTCCTCCACGACTTCCTAGCACCAAGCCGTGTCCTCGGACCGCTCCGTCACGACCGCCTACGCAAGGACGAGCTGGGAGGAGGGGTTTGCCGACGCAGTCCGCTGGGCCATGAGCCACATGACGCACCGTCCCGGGGGGCTGGCCTCGTACAGCCGCGGGTGGGGGGGTTGTCGGGGCCAGATCGAGGTTGTCGAGGAGCTGCTGCGGGGTGTCATCTGGCCTGTCGGGGGTCGGTGTGTTGGGCGGGTGAGGGGGGGGTGGATGAGGGGTGTTAGGGTGGGTGGTCGTGGTCGTGATCAGGGTTGGGATCGGGGTGGAGATCGGGATGGTGATCGGGAGGGTGATCGGGAGGGTGGAGATGGTGAATCGAGGGGGGCGGGAAAGGGGACGGGAAGGAGAGGGCCGGGGGGGTTGAAAGGGGTGCCGGAGATTGGGATTCATGGAAGGGAGGTGAGGGTTGATTTGGTTGTGTAGCGCTGTGGAGTTTGAGTCGATGACATGGAACAGCGGTTTCTTGGTATATCTAGAAAGGGCTGTTGAGTTTGTTGTGCAAGCGAATATGATATTCTGCAAACTAGTGGTCGGATAACTCCAGGTTAGAATAGTCCTTCTTCGCCCAGTAATTCTGGCCTTGGCCATGTTTGAATGGCCTCCCCTCGACGGGATCTAGATTGGATACATGGAACCCAAGCAATTGATTTGCCCTCAAAGCACGAAAGATGAGCAGCGCCTCCAATCCTAATCCTTCGCACCTTGCCAGATGCTCACTTCATTAAAAGCTAACAAGATCGAGGTGATATAAGCAACATTTCCGCCGAGATATCAAGAGGTCGCGGCGGTAGCACAGAAATGAGCTGGATCTTCGGTCAAACAACTCCTCGTTGCTAGATGTAGACGGCGTCAGGATTGAGAGAGAGCGAGGTCTGAAGTCATTGCCTTAATTAGTTCAACATTCAGCCGCTGCGGGGAAGCACCAGAGACAGTGGCTCACCTGGTGCTTAGGTGCCCGGACCGGGAGCTCGAGGAGGGAAGACCGCAGCTCAGGGACAGACACGCCCTGGTAGAGGCGCTTGGGCGCTGCTCAGAGGCAGCGCGGGTTGTGGCATGGCTCATGAGACTCGGACGGCTACAGGAGTACCGGCTTGCGATGGAACTGGAACAGGAGGAGGAGGGGAATCCAGAGCCAGACAGGGAGACGGAGGACCTAGGAGAGGCCAACAGGAGGAGGAGGAGGGGGAGACGCATAGGGCTCTAGCGCTGAGCCAAAACCATCGGCACGCAGCCCACGCTGCGCGCTAGAGTGACGCACAAGGCCGAGATGGCCACCCACAGCACCGTCGTCACCAAGCCGGAAGGATGAGTTCCGGACTGTTGGATAGAGGGTATACAGGGAACGCCTACACAGCGCTTGCGCTGTGAAGGCGCAGCACGGGAGAGGATGCATTGCATGTAAAGCAACGAGGAGGGACCGCTTGCTCTAGCTGAGCGAGGCATAAGCCTCTGCGGTGTAAGATTAATAATAATAATAGTTCAACATTCAAATGAATCCACGATGGTCTCCTCGCTGCGTCAGGTACATACCGTCTCTCTCCAAAAGCCAATGATCCTCTCACCCGTTGGTTCCGAGAGCGTTGCCTGCAGGACTCCATTACTCGTTGCATCTTTTGGTGTGCGGTGGAAATACACCAATTCTGCCGCGGTTCGTAAACGATCTGTTCTCCAGTCAGCATGGGCACGGGGGAAATCCCCAACGATGGCGATTCTAGCCTACCGTGAATCCACAGGACATTGGCTCCTTCCAGGAGATTCCAGAGATGTATTCACCGCCAGGGCCGTCAATGGGGAAGAAGATCATCCTTGCCTCGTATAGACGTGCACCAGTGCACGCCAGGCGGACCGGCAGACGTTTGTCCGAGAATGTGACCTAGAGAGCCAATGGGTATTGGGAGTGGAAGAGATTATCACTGCACGGACGCATCCAGACAGTGAGGCCGACGACGTATATCAGATCCTGTCCTTGGCTGCCTCCAAAGATGGCCAATGAGATGATCGAATCCCTGAATGACTCGTGGACTTTGGGGGGGATTCTGAAGTCGAAATGAGGCTCGGGGATGTCGGGGTACCAAAGCGTTGAATCACGCAGATCACGCATGCTGTCGTTCAATCCCAGGCCGTCTGCACCGGCAGAGACGGACAACACCAGCAGCTTGAAGGCCCGAGGACGAGAAACTGATTAGTAACTCTCGTCGGAAGAATTTCGAAAGGGGCAGGCGCATCGCTTACGTCAAACCCACCACTCAAGGCCTTCACCATGACCCGATTGTGTGAGCTGAGGACAAGCCGCCGTTTGGGCAAGTCGTCGTGTTCCCCAACCCAATTCGAAACGGCACCGGAGTCCGTGATGACGGCTATTCCCCGGACGGCGTCGCGGTCAAGCGCCAGGGGGAACCCAGCAATGCGCAGGCAGCGTTGCTCGTCCCTCAATAGCAGTGTCTCTCGCTCCGGGTGTCAATATCCCAAAATGATGCTGTTGCCGCCAATGTGGCCTTGTTCCATCCGTATCCCCGACACGTACTGATGGCCATAGACGTCAACCGTGGAGATGAAAATGGCCGTCATGTCGTCAGGAACGAGCACCCGTCGGTCATGGAGCGACCGTGGCTTGTCTCTGAACCAGCTGCCAGATGTCCAGGACATGGGACGATGCATTTCAATGAACGAGTTGTTCGACTCGCCTCTACAGCGCGTGCTGGCTGCCCGGTGCAGAAGGCGCTGGAGCCGGGCCGACAAATCCAGGATCCGCTTCCTAGTTGTAAGAGACGAAGAAAGAAGCTCGGTCGTAAGCTTGAGGGAGTCATGGAGGGTCTTCCATCTACCAGGTAGTGAGGAGAAGTATGGCATGGCTTCGAAAACGAAGCCCAGTTCGCGGCCAGGCAGAAATCGAGATCTCCAGAACAAATCGGGCAGTCCCAGGCTCGCAAACCCGCGGAATACCTGTCTCAAGGCCAAGACATCAGAATTGAGCAGATATTCCAGGATCATGTGCCGAATCTCCATTGGCAGGACAGAATAGGCGTCCCTGTGGGTTGCTTCGATAGAGCTCTGGCTCCTAGCCCTCGACAGGGCCAAGGGAGCGGACTGGCCGGGGCTGGACCTGGGGTCTATGGCCGCCTCGACTCTCAAGGCCTGGTTGAAGGTGGAGGTACAGTTTAGGAGGCCGAAAGCGTCCGGCATCGATGGGAATTTGAGGCGGCGGTGGTTTAAGCCGGGAGCAATCTCGTCTCGGATGGTGAAAGTTCTTCCGTAGCATGCATAATCGTGTCCCCAATCCAGACCCGTCGGCAAACCATGCTGAACCGGAGTAGACAGACAGACATCCAACAGAACTCGAATATTCTGTTCAGTTGCGGGATAACTGTAGGTGAAAATGGCCCAGCAAGCCTCGTGAAACGGAAATCCATAAGCAAGCGGGGCAGAAGCGGGATTGTCGTTGTTGGCTCTCATTCCCCCGCCGCTCCACGGAGACCCTGAGAAAGTGAGATCGATCCGAGTCTCCTGATATCTGTTCTCCTCGCCGGTCGGAATGAAGCGAATGCTGACATTGCAGTTGTCATAGAAACGACCTCGGCGCCCAGGGCCAGAAAGATGCGCTTTGCGTGGCACATCCTCGAGATAATGGTAAACTAGGAAGCGCAGTGCGAGGTAAGCATTCTGCTTGCGGAACAGAAGCGCAAAAAACCTCGATTATACCGGCACGGAACTCGCTCTTCCAGCAGATTTGCCGCCTTCTTCCCAACTGACTGACTGAGGGCACCGAAGATCCGCACAGGACGCAGCGAATGTCGGGGTCTTTGGATGACCAAGACAAGGATGACATGCTCGCTGACACTACAACCACCAGTGTGGCGGTGGTGATGCTAGGGTCGAAATGAATGAACCCAGAGGGGTTAGTACTTTAATTAACATGTGAGATGGCAAAGGTGGAAGTCCACCGTGACATGCCTTTGTTGCACCAAAAAAAAAAGTCGTTGGCCTAATTAGTTCCAAGATACCGGGAAGGAACGACAGGACAATGTTGGCTCAGGTGGCACCCAAGCTCCCATCTGCCAGCTGATAGCCGGTTATTTAGGAACTGAGTTCAAGAACTAAGCAGGTGCAGCGGGTGGCAGTGCACGTAATCATGTTGCTGTTGTTTGCGGTGATGAAGAATTCCATCTTCCCAAACTCGAACCCCAAGCGACGCGGCGACACCTCAAGCATCTAAACAGTACAATACAGCACCTCGCTAACGTTATACTGTCAGGCAATCTCCAAGCCCTCATCAAAAAGACTCGACATCCGCATACGTCTCGTCAAACGCCCTCTCCTCCCTCTCGACAAACCGCTCGAACGAGCCCGTCTCGATCCCCCATTTCCTCGCCTCCGCCTTCACATCGCGATCAAGCGTAAAGTCACGCATCACCTTCTGCAAAACAAGCAGCGGATTCGTCTTCTTCGCTTCGACCAATTCCTCGTCCAACAGATACCTAGCCCGCAGATTGCGCCCCGTGCGCCGGTGCATGATCTCGAGCGCATTCTCGAACGTGATAGTCTCGCTGATGAGGTCAATAATCTGACCGTGGAATATATCCAGGTTCTGGAACGCAGCCACAGCAAACGCCCCGATATCATCATGATCAACGGCAATGAGCGTGGTGCTGTGGCGCATGGCCGTGGTGAAGACGCCCGTCTCGGCGGCGCCCGGATACAAGATCTCGACCTTGCCGCGGAGATAGTTGGCCATGAAGTTTCCCGGCCGCAGGATGGTCCAACGCGGAACCCCGCCGACTGGAGCTCCTGCTCGAGGTCGAGCTTCGGCTGGAAGGCCATGGCCATGAAGTCGGTGGGACCCATGTGGGGGAAGCGGTATCCGGTGCTGTAGACGACGTGCTTGACGCCGGCCGCCTTGGCTATGCGCAGCACGCTCCGGCCCAGTCGGAACTCGGCGCTGAAGTCGGTGAGGACGGGCACGAGGTTGAGGAACAGGCAGTCGCAGCCGGCGATGGCAGCTTCAAGAGCGGCTGTGTTGTCCCAGGATCCCTGGTGGACTTTGACGCCGGCCGAGGCCAGAGCCTGCGCGGCGGTTGAGCTGGGGTCGCGGGTCGTGGTGTGCACTTCCCAATCGAGGGCCCGGAGCTGGCGGGCAACAGCGCCGCCCTGGACGCCTGTGGCGGCGCAGACAAAGGCCTTGCGAGGGGAACTCATTCTGATGTTTGCAAGAAAGCCGATGGGGCGGGCTCAATGATCAGTGAAGGTGAAACGGAGGAGCAAGGACTGCCGCCGCAACGCTGCTTCACAAGCTAAATACCTACACCTGCCCCATGTAGTAGGCAACCTACTAGGCTACTACATGGGACAGGTCACAGGTACCGCATCGGGGTTCGGGATTCGGGGACGCCGTGTCGCGACCTGTCAGCCGGAACCCAAATGCAGCCAACTCGAGTGTTCATATGGGCAACTCCGTCTGTCACCATTGGAGAGGTTTGAACATGATGACTGGCGCTCACTGGGGAACATGCAGTCATGGACCCCGGTGTTTGGTATTCGAAGAAAACTAGCTTATTAGTCCTCGTGCTGGTCCGGAGCTTGTGGAGCAGCCTCTGCTGTCCTTGAAGACGGACGGACCCCGGTGTTTGGCTGGCTGTATGCACCATTCACATCGAAGCTGAAACACGCGAAGCACGTTCCTGACCCTCCATGGCGTGTAGATCCGAGTTTGGAAGGGGAAGAGAATCTGCTCAATGATCCGAGTGTCTTTCACGCTGAACTCCGATACAGCTGAGCAGAGCCGAGATGTGGCTGCGTGCTAGGGTAGGAAAATGTGGTTTAAGCCCTTTCCGGCTTGGAATGCGAAGACTCTTCTGACAGCCGCCTCAAGCCTTCGCAACCCCGCCAGCAGCTAAGCACGACCCTACTTGAACGATTGGGTTGCGACATTTTCGCCCTCGACCCAGACTTTCCCGTCGCGACATGATATCCGAATCTCACACTGTTTTCCCAGGCGCGCAGTCACAGTATCTCTCGAAAGGGCGAAGGCCTTGGAAGACTTGTTTTGGTTCAGTACCAATTAACATCTCGGGACATGGCAAGACGAAACCAAGCAACCTTCCGCCGATATCTTCAGTAAACTCAGAGCAGCCGCCACACGTCAATATGCCAGCCGAAGACGACTTGTCGAAGCCGAAGTGGTGGCTCAAGAATTCGGCCGTATTGGACGAGTCTGACAAGTCGTATCTCTGTGGGACATGCAGACACATCAATTTCCGCTTCATGCTCTTCGAAACTCCCCTGTACCACGTAGGCGGAGACTACGAGATCCAGCTGGGCTCTTACTCGGAGGTGCTGAAACGCCAATCCTGCGCCTTCTGCCGACTGGTCAGGGCTGCCATGGACAATGCCAAGGGGCGGGACGACGAAACGGTGCCGACGGAGCACGAGGGCAAGCCCGTCATGCTCTCTTTGGTTTCCACCTTTGAGACGCATGTTGCGTCGCGTCCTCGTGTCCTGTTGTTGTGGGTCAGCCACCACAAGGAGGTACCACAACCAACTCGACAGATCCAGCTTGTCGCCGAGCACTGGGCACTGGGAACCTCGGGGAGAGGCCGCCCGATCAAACTCGAGAAACTCGACTACTTATTGGCTCTGTACTGGATCGCCGTTTGCCGGGGGGGCTGTGGCTTGCACAAGGAAGTGTCTGAATCCCCGGATCCCGAGTCAAGGACAGAGCTGCCTCCAAATTTCCGGCTTATCGATGTCACGGACATGCGCATCGTCGAGGCCGACTCATCCATGAAATATGTGACGCTGAGCTATGTGTGGCCCAAGGCTCCGCAGCTGAGGCTTGAGATGGCAAACAAAGACATGGTCATGGGCCCAGACAGACCTCTTGACAAGCCAGAGTTCAGGGACAGGATCCCCCAGATGATCACAGATGCCATGGAGGTCTGTCGCGAAATCGGAGACCGCTACTTATGGGTCGATGCTCTCTGTATCATTCAGGACAACGACCAAGACAAGGCCCTTCAGATCCGGGCCATGGACGTCATCTACGGCTCCGCTGTGCTCACTATCGCGGCGACATGTGGCAACGGGGCCGAGGCAAGTCTACCAGGCGTCACTCTTGGCTCTCGAAGCATTACCCAAAGGACCGAGATGGTTCAGGGCCATCGTCTAGCCACCCGCCCTTGGGACTTCAAAAGGTCGGTCTCTGAGTCTAAATGGAACACGAGAGCCTGGACGTTCCAGTAAAGGGTCCTCTCCAAAAGGAAGCTCTTCCTCACGCCTCAGATGATGTTTTTCCGGTGCAGCCACACACCCTCGTTGATGAAGGAGGATTCGGACGTGACCCAAGAGGTTCGCAGACGGGTGACTTACCCCATGGACGACACCGGGATGGACCGGATCCCGACTCATTGGAGCATCAACACGACAACTTACCGAGTCACAGTGGAGAGCTTCACCTCGCGCGACATCACCAAGAAATGCGACATTCTCAACGCTTTCAGAGGCATCGAGGCCAAGATGGAGTCCATCTTCCGTAGCAGCTTTCTCTACGGGCTTCCCCAGTCCGAGCTCGACTACTGCCTGATGTGGGAGCCCGTCGGGGAGATCAAGCGCCGCGTGTGTCCGGACACAGATTGCAAAAACCTCGGTTGTCCCAGTCCCAACAGTTTGGAGCCCATATTCCCGAGCTGGTCCTGGGCAGGTTGGGAGGGGGCTGTGACCTACCTGTATTCTGACCGGGAGCGGCTGTCTCGTGTGCGGTGGGTCGTCGGACACCGGGCTGGGGCCGCCGGGCATCCATCGACGGAGCAGATGATGTTCACCAGCGCCGAGTACCGAGGCCCCAGCTCCCAGGACGGTGGGAGAAGTATAAGCGTGTCGGAGTGGCGGAAGGAATGGCACGAAGACAAGTCGAACAGCGGGGTCCCTTTCTTCCACCACGCCTCTAATCCCGACGCCTGGTTCCTCCATCCCACCGCTCTTGGCCCACGCCCTGGTCCGATTTGCGGCCCGGGTACTTCCCAGCATTATCTACGGTTAGAAGCCCAGACTGTCGGCGTCAACATGTCCAAGGACTGGAACTCGCAGAGCACAGCAATCCTACACGCCCTCATGCTGGCCAACACACCCGAGGATAAGCTGACGTCCATCACACGATCGATGCCTCCCATCTGGGTGCTCGACCTCCAAGACGACGACGGCAAGTTCACGGGTATTTGCCGTGTGCCCGTGCACCTAGCCAACGAGATGAAGCACGAAAAGAAGTACGCGGCTGTGCGCATCGCCAGGATAGCGCACTCTCTCACCCCCGAAGAGATCCGAGAGCGCAAAGACGGGAGCAAAGATGGCCCTCCGCTCTCCTCTGAAGCTGCCACATTCGCAGATCACGATGGGTTCCAAAAGGACTCGTACAGAGACGAGGACGTGTCGGCGAAACCAGCATGGTATCCAGAGGAGGTGGGCACGGAGCATGCGGCGCACTACTTGCCGTTTGACCGTCAGCGGTACGACGCCTATAAGCCGTTCTGCATGTACGAGTTCCTGCTTGTCGAACGCGTCGGCGGCGTTGCCTCGCGCATCGGGACGGGCATGATGCACGTGGATGCCTGGGCGCGGGAGGAGCCCGAGACCGAGATCGTAGTTCTGGCGTGAAATGGAAGCTGTTGTGCTCATTCCGACTAACTAGAGCAAGTTCGGATCCTCAAACATCCTCATCAGACGTCGTGAAACTCGAAAACTCAGAAGTACCTGAGATGACGGTTTGTGTCCCGACTCCCGAGATATACCTTAGTGTTTATAAATACCTACGGGGCGCATCCTCCTGTACACAACGCTTCCCCAAAATGTCCCCTCCTTAAATTTTGCGACAATGGGGTGTCACTCTATACTTGCGATAACACCAACATATGTCGATGCAACGTCATCTGCCGAAGAACAACGTCCCAGGCGGCTCCATCGGAGATTCGGCATCCACCAGCACCGCCTTGGCGGCGGGTCAGATGCAGTCGGCGCTATCGGAGTCCCGAGCCCCGGCCCAGAAGCAACATGACCTGAGATTATCCGTAGGCCATGTCAGCAACAGGAGGGTGGTCATTTCTCATCACTCTGTCTGCCCTTGTCACCAAGCAAAGGCGATTCAAGATAACTTATCCATCTGTCTCTGCAATGCATCCAAGTCCATCGACGACATGTCCCAAAGCCGCCTTCGTCGTCCGTCGCAAGTCCCCTTCCCCGCCAAGGATTCGGCCCCGGTCCGACTGGCCCGGCAAATGCAAGAACAACGGGCCGACGCCGCCATTGTCTTGGCAATATTGACATCGCGATAGTCGCGGCTTGGCATCGCAAACGAGATGGACGTCGCATCCCTTTCGGGAGCATGCGCCGCGGTGGCCTCAGCATTTGCCGAGATGGGACAGGCGACGTCCCAACCCGGCGATGGCCCGTGGAGCTCCCCCTGAAATTGTCGAAATTGGACTCAGGAGGAGCATCATAAAAGCGAGAAGCCCATGCTTTCTGGCTGTTTGTTGCTGTGATGAACTTCTTTCCTACAATCAACTGAACTCTGTTCCAACTTCTCACAACCCATCATCTCACTGTGTCACTCCTTACCAAACCACCAAACCAACCACCATTACCCGACCCGGGCATATCATCACCACCACCATTCTCACAACTCCCAGACCCAAACCCATCACACGGTTCCCACCACACCATAACCATCAAAATGTCCGCCGAAGCCCCCAAGCTCGAAACCCCCACCAGCCAGCCTCCAACCGAGCAACAACAACAACAACCTCAAGACCAACAAAAGCCGGCCCCCTCCGAAGCCGACCAATCCATGACCGACGAAAAGGCAGCCAAGCCCACCACCGACTCAGAAACCGCCCCGGCCCCAGAAGAAAAGAAGCCCAACCCGCTCAAGAAGGCCCTCTCCGTCTTCAAGACGCTGTTCAAATGCCTGCGCAAGCCGACTGCGCGCGAGGTCGAGGACCAGGCGGCGGAGCGGGTTGTTGAGGAGGGTAAGGCTTCTGCGGCTGCGCCTGCTGCTGGGGAGGAGAAGGTGACTGCTGGTAGTGGTGATGTTCCGGCCGGAGGGGAAGGGGAGAAGGAAGATGCTGTTGCTGCGTCCAAGGATGGGGAGGCGGTGAAGGCTCTTTGAGGTTCGGAGCAGGCTCCAACAAGGTGTGGTGGGCTCGAGGATAAGGGGGTGATGTGAGTTTGTGGATCCGTACCAGAGGTTGTTGGGTCGTGGGAAGTTGGCTGACCGGGATGGTAGGTAGTGTTCGGATTCGGGCGATGGTCTGTTTTCGGGGTGGATTACATTCATTTTAATCTCGTGTGGTCTTTCCAGTGTATCCGTACAGCTCATCACAATATACCCAAACGGATTTTCCCTTTCTTCTCTTGCAGGCCGCCTCCCTCACGGATCACGACTGCTCTTGATCCTCCTCCCCTCCCGCTCGCACAGCCCTCTCCTCCCTCGTCCCCATCCGCCTCCCGTACCCGGTCTTATCCTCGTGCCCCACGCCCTCCCACGTCTTGGTGTCCGGCAGCCCGTACGTGCTGATGCCCCTGCCCCACGTCGTCCACGGGTTGGTCCACCGCGCCACCTCGGCCGGGACCTCCCCGCAGCCCCCCACCATGTCCCGCCAGTCCTTGGGCTTGTCCCGGTGGATCAGGTAGCCGCCCAGGTGGCGATGCCAAATGTCGGGTGGGGTCTCGTCCTGGTCATCGCCGCGCGTCCAGTGCCGGGCGAGGGACAGGCGCAGCTGGCGCTCGATGCCGCGGTGGCCGGTGACGGTGGTGACGCGGTGGGCCCAGCCGTAGCAGTAGACGGAGCGGTTCAGTGGCGAGAGGTTGCGGGCGATGTTGTGCGCCATGGGCGGTAGCGTGTTGGATGCGATCAGGGGAGGGATGTCGGCCAGGTGGATGTCAGGGGCGATCTGCACGGGCAGGTGCAAGTCGGGCGGGACGGGGACCGTCGACCATTGCTGGAGCGTTTGGCGGAGGGTGTCGGGGGATGGGGGATCGTCATCCGAGGAAGCTTCTGGAGGAGGGAGGACCAGCGCCGCCCTGGCTTCTTCCGAGTGCGTGGAGATGGCGCCGATGAGCTTGCGGAAGTAGGCTGCTGCGAGGTGGGTGCAGACCAGCTTGCGTCCCCGCAGCGCTGGGTACAAGACGGCGGACAAAATGTCCTGCCGGGGCACCAGTTCGTTGTTGTCGGTTTCGTGTTCGAGAATGGACTTGGTGATGATCTGTTGCTGGGATTCTGGCTGCAAAGGGACGGGTCCGTGATGGAGGTCGGTGACTAACGCAACCAGTACGCTCGGGTCGAGGTTGAGTGTCTCGGTTAGGCGCCCACAGTCGTCGCCGACCAGCGGATCCCGGTCCTGGACGAGAGCGGCGATGGCGTCGTCGAGGGGCGGGACTGCTTCGGTAAGAAACGGGCTGCCGGCACAACTGACGTTCACAGCAACGTCGAGGCCCCCGATTTTGCGCTGGATGTACTGGATCATCTTATCGACGAGTTCCGACTTGCCCTCGTGGAGCCCCGGGAGAATGAGGTGCAGGCGATGGCAGTGATTCCATCGGGCTGCTAGGATGATCTTGCTGACCGTGTCGGCAAACTCGGTTTGGCCAAGCCCTCCATCAGCATCCCCATCTCCCTCGTCTTCTGGGTCACTCGCCCAGCCCTCGGCGACGACCTGGTACTCGAGTGTCTTGGAAGAAATGGAGAGGAACTTGACCCAGGTGGCGCCGCTGTCGACAACAGCATCAATGGCGACGGGCCGCTCCTGAAAGGGCTGGTCCTTGTATGCCAACCAGCCGGCCTCGGCAGCGACGGGCATTCGGGGGCTGCGGGGGAAGTCCTTGTTGACGGCGACCAGGCCGCGGCATTTCTTGACGACGGCCCATCGGTCGTCCCAGCAGCAGCTTCGGATGCCAAAGTACTGGGCCTGCGAAACTTCAGTGTGCTTCTTCTGGGCGAATTTGTCCAGGGCGCGTTGCTGGACCTTCAGCAGCGCATGCAATCCCCGCACGGGGCGGCCTGCTGCGGCGGCTGCCTGCTGCAGACACTCCAGTTCAAGAAGGCACGTCCTCCATTGGGTGAGCAGGCCTTCGATGCAGCCATCCCCGGCCGCATCCTTCAAGGTCTGCGGTGCGGCCGTTGTATCTGTCGCTTGTGTTGGAACATCGTTGCCCGGATTGTGCGAGACCATTTTGGTGGCGGTTCAATCTGGGTTCCTGAGGGGCAGCAGTTTGGCTCGGCGAAGGGAATCTGCAGCGTTACTCTAGCCTCTGAGGGTTAGGGTCAATTATGCTACTTAGTTGTACCCTCGGACTGGAATTGTAGGCGCAGTGTAACACATTCAACTACAGAGACGGTCTTGTTGCACGGGCTGTTGCCCAGTTGCTGCGCTTGGGGGGGTCTGAAAAGCACATGGATATGGAGAGGGTGAAAGTGGTAGTCTCCCGCAGGTTCTTACCGTACTCCCGAACCTCAAATACAAGCTCGTCCTGTGCTTCCCCACCACCCTCTTGCACCAGGTCAAACCGTTTAATAAATAATTTAATAGGGATGGTTGAGCACCCTGGGGTTCATCTTCTCCAGCTGTTCTGCGTCCCAAACCCCACGAATGAGAGACAGCTTGAATGCGTGGAGAATCCGAACCCGGCCCCACGGGTCCTCATCGTAGGCGTCTATGGGGCCGTGGCCCTCATCGCCGTAAATGTCCTTCCAGCGTCCCGCTGCGATATCCAGGTTGGTTTCCTTGTCCTCGATGATGCTCAGGTCCCAATTGGCCATGAGGCGGATGTCGCACGGCGGGGTGGTGGCAACGTTTGGGGTTTTCAGGGCAGATCTGGTATGCTCCGGGCCGAAGAAATTGGAGACGATCTGGGGCATCAGCCGCCGGAGCAGGGGAATGGCGTGCCAGTCGCGGAACAATTCGGCTCTGATGGTGTCCGGGTGATAGGGCAGCGCCGGCATCGACGGGTCGAGGCGATGGGGGAGGCCGACGGGGATGGCTATCTCGAGGACACATGGCTCGTTGGCGTCAATCGTCATGCCGCTCGGGCGGAGAAGTCGGATGGGTGGGACGTTCATGTTGGGAGAGGTTCTTTGCTAAGGATGGCAGGAAATCGAAGCAAACGGAGGTCGGGTTGTCCAAACGCCAGGACAAAGACTGACAATGAGACTCAGCAGCTGAGAATAACGATGACGATGGTGACTCACTGGCAATACAGCTCCTTGGTCGGAGCAGAATGGAGAACTGCTCGTGTTCCTCTTCAAGCTTTCCTTCCATGTTCTTATACCCAGCGCGCAGCCCGAGGCTCAGAGCCTGTGCCTTACATGTATGGTGCCGCTCATTGCCAAAAGCTCTAAAGGTTTGCACACATGAGGCGTGAACCAATGAGCCAGTGGTCAACCCCTGTTTGTGGCCATCTTCCGGCCCTCCATCATGCGAGGCATCCTGATGTGCCCAATAAGATCTCGTCGACAAAACAAGTGAAAGCAGGGCGGCGCAGGCAACTGAGCCTTGTCAGTTGTGAAGAGTTGAAAAGACCCCGGCGAGCCCGGGATGAGGGGTCGTCGTTTCTCCACTTGGCTGCGGCTAGCAGGGCAGCAGGGGTAGTTAACTACTGTAAACCCCTGTTCGGTGGTGGGCTGAGCGGGACGTTCTTCAAACGTTACTGTATTGTACATGTAAATACCCTGACCACCGTGTTCACCACAGCAAGCGTGAATCGAAGCTTCCTGGCGAGTGTGTGTAATTCGCCACAATTTCAACACCCAAATATCCTGCCTTTTTTCAACCTTGCATTGTGTCCCCCCTTGCTTCAACGTGTTCCCTTCCATCGCCGGATCGCGATACTCAAACGAATAGACGCTGGCAGTCCGCAGTCACATATGCGACGTCTCCCCCACCTCAGCCCCGCCTGGATTCGAGCAACCGCGACACCTGCAATCGCCCGCCGCCGCCCCTCATCACCAACCAAGATCTCATCTTCATTTTCATTCTCATCAACCACAACCAAAGTCTCACACAACCCCCCATCCCGTCCACTTCTGCACCCCCACAGACACCCGACCACCGGCAGAATGACCAAAACCCAAGAGCCCGTCATCACCTCGGTCACAGACCTCCCCACGTCAGAAGCGAAATGGGTCACGCTGCAAAAGATCTCATACATCGACCAAACAGGCACGCAGCGCACATGGGAAGTCGCCTCGCGCAAGACGCGCGCCCGGTCCGCCGGCATCGACGCCGTCGCCATGGGCAACGTGCTGCTGCACCCGTCGCGCCCGGCCTCGACGCTGCTCGTCCTGCAGTTCCGCCCGCCGCTCGACGCCTACACGGTCGAGTGGCCCGCGGGGCTGATCGACGAGGGGGAGACGGCGGAGCAGGCGGCCGTGCGCGAGTTCCGCGAGGAGACCGGGTACGAGTGCGAGGTCGTCGAGGTCAGCCCCGCGCAGGCGGTTGACCCGGGGCTGAGCAGCGCCAACATGAAGATGGTCATGGTGGAGGTGCGGCTCGGGGAGGGCGACGAGCTGCCCCAGCAGAGGCTCCAGGACGGGGAGCATATCACTCGGGTCGTGGTGCCGTTGGCTGAGCTGTATGAGAGGTTGGTGGCGTACAGCCAGATGGAGAGGACGGTCGTGTCGGCCAAGTTGTTTCATTTTGCCGCCGGGATGCACTTTGCGGGGACACAGGGTGCGAGATATGGGTTGTGAGACTTCTAGTTGGACTCGTACAATAGTGTCCCTTGTTTCTTCCGCAACCTCGAAACATCCGCCCAGAGTCCTGCTCGTCTTAGGTTCATCCCAGATATTCAAAGGCGATTCCACGCCGCGATAGCACTTCCTTCATCTCTGCGACGTAGCCAACGTCCCATTCAGGTTCCGGCGGGAACTCTTCGTCCAAATTCTCAGGGTCGAGCCTATTATAATCTCTGATCGAAAGGGCCAAGAACTTCAACTTGGGCGCGCGAGTGAGGATTGCGTCCTCTGCCTGAGGTAGGGTGAAGTGGCTAATATCCCAGAACGATGTCGGGCCGCCCGCCTCGTACTTGAACGTTTCCAGGTTCGGACACAAGGTGACAAACGCGACCAGGTCATTGACGTTGAGGATGCTATCCCGAAGGTCCAGGAAGGTGACTTTGTTGAGTGTTAAGCCCAGATCCGGGCTGTCGCGGCTAGCCAGCAACACCCTGTGGAGAGTCATGCGGATGATGTTCGGCGCGGCGCGGAGGACCCGGGCTAAGAAGGTCAGCCGAGTATCGGCACCGGTACTTAGGTCCTCGTCGCAGCCGATTATCATGGTTCGCAGGCGCATCATGGAGCCTGGGACACAGAGCCGAAACGATTAGCGAAGCGGATCGCCGATGTCGGTACAGAGGATTTCCAGGTTGGGCCAGAGACTGGTCATGATGTCGACGGCGATGTTGAACCGGTTTCCTGATTCCTCGGGCATATCAAGATCTTCCTCCAGGGACACGAGCAAGACCTGAGCCTCATCCTTCCGCTCTCCTTCGTCTGGCATCGGATCGAGATAGGCTTGGAACCGCGTGTTGAAGTGTGCCAGTGCCTCGGGGAAGAGCCACCTGGCGTTGAACGAAATGACATCGTCCAAGTCGATTCGCAGGACCCGGACGAGCTGGGCGAGGTCCGTACGAGCTACGATGGTGTTGGCGAGGTTTTCGTAGCTCCAAGTGAGAGGTTCGTGGTAAAGATGCCGTGTCGCCATGCTGTTGAGCGAGCGCGACGTTCGGCAAAGAGCGGCGAGGGCGCGTACACAAGTCCATTCCGAGGGGACCTGGTAGTGGCATGTGCAATCATCGCCTGAGCAGCAACACCAGTACTGGGCCGGGCTAGCGCGACAGCTCAGGCAAAGTCTTTGTACAATCAGCTAGACGCGCTCGTTTGGAAGAGCGCGAAACGGGGCCATGGTGTGCTGCTTGTCTGATCTAGAAGGCCGATCGATGCTGCAATTCTTGCTCCGGGTGTTCAGGACTCGGACTCCAATAAACTGAAGATCTGTCGCGTCTCAAGCACCTGGACAACGGCTTGGAGTCTGTGGAGCTGTTGTTAATGTATTCCAATCCAACCCTGGTTTGTTTCTTAGCGCGGCACTTAGCAATGTAGAGATTGGAAGAAATATGATAACTGGTTAAACAACTTGAAATATAAGAAATAAAATAAGAAGAGGAAGAAGAAGAACAAAAAGGGAGAAAAAGAAAAAGAAAAAGACAAAGAAAAGAAAAGAAGGATAGAAGCAAACGGCACCAAAAAGAAGTACCTTACATAGAGAAGGGACCGAGAAGTTTCGAATAGGAGCCTGATTCAGTTCAGGCTGGTCAGACAAGTCTGGACCAGACTGGTGACCTCTGGGCAAGTTCGGGTGTGTGGGTCGGCCTGGAAGTACCCGATGCAGAGCAGGTCAGACAGGTAGTCGAGACTGGTGAGGTGGTGACCAGTCTAGTCTAGTGAGATGTTCAAGATTTTGTCCCACTATTTATTGTTTGTGGGTTTCTAGCGAAGGGCTCTACAATGGGACATTTGAAATGTCTGTGCGTCGGCTCGACTACTCAGTAAAAGCGCTCTACCTGAGCTCGTTTTAACAGTGCGTCCAGAACTATCCGTACGTAGGTTCCATAATAACCGATAGTGAAAGAAACGTATTTATGTTCTCCGTGTATGGAGTAAAACCGCACACAATTTCCCTCGTCCTCTTTTATGGTCTCAAACAGATCTTGGTGGTAGCTAAACTGTTGACGTGGAGCCCATTTCGTGGATCAGTTACTGTGACAGGAACAACAGATATATACCTTTGGTAGGTTGACATCCTGTTTCGTTTCGATCTCAGGCTGCAGAATAACTTGCAGACTTGCTTTGGAAGTTCATCCGGGATGATAACCTGTGACCTGAAAACCGGCGCATGGTGCAGATGACCCTTCATCAGCCGAGACCCTGCAGTACTGCCAAGACCTGCCCCACTCATCGTGCACGGTTGCCAGGGCGCCATTCGTGCATGCGACGACACACCAACGCCAAGCCAAACAGCCTCCACCTCAAGGGGATCCTCCTGCCTCAGACAACGACACCGCATCGACAACTACGACAATCGGCCGCGCAACAGGTAGGTAACAGAGCCGCGCGGGACGAAGTACGGCGAGACCGATATCCGCGACAAACAGGACAGCCCCTCCGCATCTTTTCGCACCCAAATATCGACGACGCCGCTCGGTTGAGTATGTGTTGTCTCCCGGTCGCAAACAAAGGCGGAGGTTGTTGACCCAGCACTTGCCAGTCTCCCCAGCACCGGAGTGCTGCGTGCGGCAGACGACAGCGCAACATCCGTTCGACATCCCCTTCAGACCAAATCCTCTTTTGACCATAACGACTGTCGACGTTTCTTTTGTGTTGTGTTTTTTCGACACCGACTTCGCAACGCTCTCTCTACCCTCTTTTCTTGGATTCTTGACACATGCGCAATCGCGCCGACTAGTGCGCCGCTGCGTAAACAAGCCAGATGTCCGAGCCGCCCTCGTCGCCCCCTAGGGAAGGCGCCAGCATCCAGGATGCCCTGGCGTGGTACAAGTCGCAGTATGAGGTGCTGGAATCGGAGCTGTCCGAGTTCCAGGCCTCAAGCAAGGAACTGGAGGCCGAACTCGAAAAGGATCTAGAAGCGGCCGACAAACGGGAACGGGCGTTGCGTCAAAAGGCAGAGGACTGCAAATACGAGGTGGAAGAGTGGAAAGTACGTCGGCTTTCGGCCCTCTTGTCAGACCGCTCGCTTACCCATCCCAACAGAAGAAGTACAAGGAGGCCAAGACCGAGGCCAACGCAGCGCAGAACATTCTTGAGAAAGAGATTACGAGCCTCCGCGACACAAACAGGACCCTGCAGCTGAAACTGCGCGACATAGAAGTGGCCAATGATGACTTCGAGCGCCAGGCACGAACTACCACGTCGTCCCTGGAAGACCTCGAGTCCAAGTACAACGTCGCAATAGAAAGAGCTGTCATGCTGGAGGAGGAAATCAAGATCGGGGAACAGGAACGGGAGACACTACGGGTCGAGACGCAAAGACTGCGGGAAGAGCTGGCCGACCTGAAGATCGAAGCCGAGATCCTGCAGGACAAGATCAAGAAGCAGGAGTCGCGCCACTTGTCGAGCATCTCGACCGACGTTTCTTCGATTCCTGGATCACCGTCTTTCTGCAACTCGCCGCACTCGACGGCGAGCTCCCCAATGATCATGACGCCCCCGGATCTGAAGTTGCTGTCTACTGAAGCCTCAGACATTCACGATCCGCCCTCGCCTCCCATGTCCGATGCCTCAATGCCTCTGCCTAGACTGGGCGGGCTCAAGACACCAATCCCGCAACGAAAAAGCCGACTTCCCTCCGCCGAAAACAGCATTACGCCAAAGCCCAGAGCGTTCACGGCATCTACATCGTCTTCCCGTGGGACTCGCGTCGTAACGAATTCCGGGTCGGGTGCGATGCGAACACCCGCGCACAGGTCCTCGGCTGCAAGATCGGCCCGCCCGCCCGCTAACAGAATCCCGCCCTCCAACTCTCTCACTCACATTCGGACACTCACCGCGCAAATGCAACGGCTAGAAGCGCGGGTGCAGTCGGCTCGGTCTAAGCTGCCAGGACCCGCCAGCACACCACCCCGGTCATCCCCACGAGGTACAAATACCGTCGTCCCATCCACCGTCACCATCCGCAGCCGCAAGCGCGGCGCCGGCTCGACAGCTTCATCCAGCGCCGCCAGCCTAGCCGGGTCTGAAACGACCCCTTCCCAATCCCGCCACGCGCCGACCGATTCCCGCAGCAGCATCGCCTCGGGCGCAAACAAGCACGTCCCACGACTTAGTACGTCGGGCGTATCGCGTCTGTCGTTCGGCCCACTGCCCAACCGCATCCCCACGGGGTCCAACATCAACAACACACCCTCCTCGGCGCACAACACGGACCCGGACTACTCTCGCCCGAGCAGCCGAGCTAGCGCCTCGAGCTACGCCCGCCCCGCGAGCCGCACCGAGTCCCACCGCGACGCAAGCAGCATCATGCCGCCCCCGCGGCCCATGAGCCGCGCCAGCCTGTCCGGGACGCGCACCCCGCTCGGCCGGCCGCGCAGCAGCCTCGGCATGCACGGCGGCAGCCACGGCCACGGCCACACGGGCAGCGTCAGCTACAGCACCGCCGAGGCGGACGAGTTTGCCATATCGATGGACGGCGTCGGCGAGCTGCGCACGGCGAGCAGGCGGGGCACGTACAGCCGTCTGGAGCTGGAGGCGGCGGCGGCGAAGGCGACGAGCGGCGGAGGGGGGGTCCCGCCTCTGCCGACGACGACGACGGGCGTGCACAGCGGGATTCCCGTGCCGAGCTCGAGGCGGCAGAGCGGTGGCACCACTGGGAGGCGGATCAGTGGGGCTAGTACATCGGTGAGGGTGTTGGAGGATTTGGGAGAGACGTATTGAATGGGATGAGTAGTGGTGTTGTGGTAGTGGTGCAATACGGTATGTGGGCGGGGGATGGGGATGGGGATAGTTTGGTGGATTGGACATGGACATGGACATGGATATGGATACCTAAGTCTGCAGCAGGAGTGGGAAGATAGTTTCCTTTGTCGTTTTGGTCGTTGCGCTGGCTCAGGTTGGGGTCGAGTTTTGTGCAGTCTTTTGTCTTTGTTGCTGCTGTTGCGCGGATACCTTGCTTGGGCTGGCTTGGGGGGGCGGGTTCAGGTGTTGAGATGGGAATACCTTACTGATACTCTTATTTTACTTTCCTTTGTTATATCTTGGTTCTCGTACTACTATGCTGCGCCGTACGCTGTTCGTGGTTGGAGTCATGTGTGCTGTTGTTGTATCGGGCAAGGGTGTTGCCGCTGAGGGGAGAGATGCCAGTTGTCTCTCATGGCTTCGGTGCTTCCCCTCGAGTGTGGCATGTGTTTTGGGCTCTTGACTTTGGATTGGGGTCATGATGCACAGCGGCTTGGGAGTGCTTCTGTTGGTCAACGGTAATACCCATCCCATTTGTTCTGGGCGGACATGTGAACTCGCCTAGACGAGCCCAGATATCCCGAGTCGCTTCCGAAGATGAGAACACATGGACACTCGCAGATGGACTGAGCAATGGAGCAGTTTATGGACAGGAGCCACCATCCCATCTTTACGTCTACTCCCCGCCGTCGACATTGGCGCCCCTACGGGTGGACGTATCCGTACAACTACTTTTATGTACTTTTATGTATATACAATCTGATGACTTTTAGCGCCACACATACAATGCAATCCCACCTTGCCGCGATCCTGCAGCTTGCTTCTCGAATATCTACCGAGCCAGCTCTCCCCGTTCTCTCGGACACTGTGCTGGAAAGGGTCGCGGTAGGGCTGAAGGGTTACTGTGTGATCAACGGTGACTGGACGGGCTGGCCCGGCGTCCTCGCGAGCCATGTGGGTTATCGTACGATTTTGATGCCGGGCGCCGTGGTGGGGTACCTTGACCCGGCTGACTGGGTCCGCTTGGCTGCGGCGTCATCTACCTTATGTATGATCTGGGGAACGGCAGATGACTGAGATCTCGATCTACGAACGTCGATACGCCTGGTACGGTAGTTAGGTGCCGTGTCGGGATGGAGGCGGGGTGCAGTTCTGGGTTGAGTTTTGAGCTAGGGTATATGCAGAGAGAGGCCTTGAGAGACCGGGTCTGGCAAGGTAGAAGGGGTTTGAAGCGATCGAGAACAAAAACGTGGTGTCACCACCACCGTCCTCGCTCGTGCTAGTACGGAGTTTGAGGCCGCACTAGAGACCTCTCTTCGTTGGTAGCGTGATACTTTCACAGCTCCCAGCAATGCTCTGCGTTGACAAATCAACATGCGACCCGGACTAGGTACCACAGGAGGGGCAGAATGCTGCCCTGCCCTCCCGAGGACTAACGCCACGAAGCATCACGATCTTGTCAAACACCAAGGCGGTTCATTCAGGCGCATCGATCCTCTGTTGAAGATTGTGAGCTGGACACGACAGCTTCCAGGCCATGCCCCTGCCGTTGCCTTCCGCGGGCTGTCACGGACCCCGCGGGCGGCCGATAGAGGCTTCGAGTCGGCCGGACGGAGCCCGACGTCAGCAGTTCCATTGTTGATCAACATTTCACCCCGTCACTGCGTCACTTGACGCGCCAAACCATCTTTGGCGACCCCGTGCACAGTATGGCAATCCCCATCACCATAAAAAAAGAAAGCTGATGAAACGTTTGCAACCACTGCATTCCCCAGAATGACACCGCAAAAAGGTCGCCGCCCTTAACCCGAAGTGGTTGGAAGTGGGACGCGGACGAATTTTGGGGATCTCCAAAAAATTGTCCGGCCCCTGGTCACGCCGTCACGTCAAACGATCGAAGCCGCGGGGGGGGTTGGGTTTGTGGGTCCCGCTCGAGTGGAGACCTTCAACTGTTGGGGATCTGAAGTTTCGAACTTCTGAAGCCATTTGCTCAACACGCAAACGCAATCTGTCGATTCCCAAATCCAATTTTCACTTCATTTCGTTCTTTACGGCGGACAATCTCAACTTTTTGGACTGTAGCTCCGGCGACCTTGATTCAGGTTGCATGGAAGCCATCGCATCAAAGCTCGTCGTTCAAATTCCACATCGCTTGTCGGAGGTTTCCCAGGTCCCACTGGGTTGGTCTTCGGGCCTTGGCAGTCGACCAAGAGAAATGGTTGAATCTGTCGGATTTCGGTTGTTGAGTCGGCCGCCGTCCGTCCTGTCTAACGCCCCGCCCCACACATGCACCCAAGCTGCATCGAAGTTGTTGGATCGGTGACACCATACGGAAGACGAGTCTTGGATATGATGGAAACAAAAATCGCCGAAGACGAGGCCACAATGCCCGGCAGGTTTTCCGGCCAATGGACACCCCAATTCGGACGCCGAATCGTGCTGCCGGAGCGCCGACCTTGGCACTTCCCTCCTGCGGTATCCGTACTGTGTCGATGGAACCAGGGAGGAGAGCAAGCCACGGTTCGGTCTCCCTTCGAGCGTGCGGTTAGACAAGTCGGAGAACTTGCTGTAGTGGTTATCGCAGTCTAGAAGGTGACGGCTGCGGATTAAGGTTGTTGACTGCGGAGTACACAGTACTTACATGAACCGGATATCCCGTCCGGACGGCCTAACAGTCGAAGCTTACCTACATTACTTGCATCTGTTACACTGCAGGCTGACAACCTGGAAGTTACACTGCAGCTCGGTCGCCGGCCAATTTCCCTCAACTTGGAACCTTCTGGCAAAGAGCAGGACCACCTCCAACGTCTGCGTGCCTTCCAGGTTCTCAGATCTGATTGTATCGAGCGTTGTTCTGGAAACAACAGGGGTGTTTGGTGTCTGGCAGGTACATGCCAAGAAAACAGTGGGCGGCCGGGGGCGTACTGTCACTTTTTTCCTGACCCTGGCCCATCCGAAGTTCAGATTCCCACCAGAAACTCCAAGATTGCCATTCATCTATCTACCCGACTTCCCCCTTCCTGCCCGCGCTGTGTGCTCTTCCCCATACCTTCCGCTTCCTTACTATAACCACATTATCCTGGGTGTGGCAACCGCGGGGCACGAGACCGACCTTCGCTTCTTGTACGCTTCCTTTCCACAAGCTCCCATATCTTAATACGCGTCGACTCTTGCATCCCTCGCCGAGTTGATGCGCCATTGTCCACCTTGCCCACCGTATCTCGACTGTCGCGGAAAGCATTGTTCTACCGACGACCACCGGCAGCGCGCTGAGGTTCGATGCAACTGCCCCGCTCGAATTGTCCGGTACTACCTAGTGCTAACGTGCCGCGTGACATGCAGTCAGCTTCTCATCAAGAGCACCTTGCTGGTTTCCCCAGACGATCGAGATTCGACCGAGTCTCGACTTGCCCCAAGCCTGCCGCAAGCCTAATACCCGCCCTTGAGGTCCGCACAAAGTGGTAGAAGTCAGGCTCTTCGAGAACCGACCCACGAAACAACAATGGCTGAACAGAACGGCCACGGCGCGCCCAATGGCGCTAACGGCGTCGTTGTTTCCCTGACTAACGGTACTGCAACGCATGCCGAGCAGAACGGGCTGCCTGCTCACTTCATTGGGGGCAACAAGCTGGATAATGCCCCGCCGTCCAAAGTAAAAGACTTCGTGGCAAGCCATGGTGGCCACACGGTCATCACGAACGTGAGTACTTGCGAACCTGAGCCTGATTGCTTTTTTTCTGGCTGACCAAATCTGCCTCCTGCAGGTACTGATCGCCAACAATGGCATTGCCGCCGTCAAAGAGATCCGATCGGTGCGGAAGTGGGCGTACGAGACGTTCGGCGACGAGCGGGCGATCAAGTTTACGGTCATGGCCACGCCCGACGATCTGCAAGCCAATGCCGACTACATCCGCATGGCCGACCACTACGTTGAGGTCCCCGGCGGCACAAACAACCACAACTACGCCAACGTGGAGCTGATTGTTGATATCGCCGAGCGCATGGATGTCCACGCAGTATGGGCAGGATGGTGAGTCGGTGCCAGCCCGTGGTGCCAGAACTGAAACACTGACAGTGACAACCAGGGGCCACGCATCCGAAAACCCAAAACTTCCCGAATCCCTGGCAGCGTCACCCAAGAAAATTGTCTTCATCGGGCCCCCCGGCTCTGCAATGCGGTCTCTGGGTGACAAGATCTCTTCCACCATCGTCGCCCAACACGCCGAAGTGCCATGCATCCCATGGTCCGGCACGGGCGTGCAAGAGGTCGAGGTTGACGAAAAGGGCATTGTCACCGTCACCGACGAGGTGTACAAAAAAGGCTGCGTGGAATCTTGGCAAGAGGCACTCGACAAGGCCAAACAGATTGGCTTTCCAGTCATGATCAAGGCTTCCGAAGGTGGCGGCGGCAAGGGGATCAGGAAGGTCGTGGACGAGAGCAAATTCGACGAGTTCTACAATGCGGCCGCCAGCGAGATCCCCGGTTCGCCCATCTTTGTCATGAAGTTGGCAGACAGCGCCAGGCATCTCGAGGTCCAGTTGCTGGCAGACCAGTACGGAAACGCCATTTCGCTCTTCGGCAGAGACTGCTCGGTTCAGCGGAGACATCAGAAGATCATTGAGGAGGCCCCCGTAACCATCGCCAAGGCTGACACATTCAAGGCCATGGAAGACGCGGCCGTCCGCCTCGGCAAGCTCGTCGGCTACGTTTCCGCAGGAACGGTCGAGTATCTCTACTCGCACGCTGACGACAAGTTCTACTTTCTGGAACTGAACCCTCGTCTGCAAGTCGAGCATCCGACAACCGAGATGGTCAGCGGGGTTAACCTGCCTGCTGCTCAGCTTCAGATTGCAATGGGTCTTCCGCTGCACCGCATCCGAGACATCAGGCTTCTCTACGGCGTCGACCCCAAGACGGCGACCGAGATCGACTTCGAGTTTAAGAACCCCGAGAGCGAAAAGACCCAGAGGCGCCCGACGCCCAAGGGCCACACCACGGCCTGCCGCATTACTTCTGAAGACCCTGGCCAGGGGTTCAAGCCGTCCAACGGCGTGCTGCATGACCTAAACTTCCGTTCCAGCTCAAACGTGTGGGGCTACTTCTCGGTCGGCTCGGCCGGCGGCATCCACAGCTTCTCCGACTCCCAGTTCGGCCATATCTTCGCCTACGGCGAGAACCGCGCGGCCTCGAGGAAGCACATGGTGGTCGCCCTCAAGGAGCTCAGCATTCGCGGCGACTTCCGCACGACCGTCGAGTACCTGATCAAGCTTCTGGAGACCGAGGCCTTTGAGGACAACACCATCACCACCGGATGGCTCGACGAGCTCATCTCCAAGAAGCTCACCGCCGAGCGGCCTGATCCCATGCTCGCAGTCGTCTGCGGTGCCGTCACCAAGGCGCACATCTCTAGCGAAAAGTGCCTCTCCGAGTACCGCGCAGGGCTAGAAAAGGGCCAAGTCCCCGCCAAGGACATCCTCAAGACCGTCTTCCCCGTCGACTTCATCTACGAGGGATTCCGCTACAAGTTCACCGTCACGCGCTCCAGCACCGACAGCTACCGCCTATTCATCAACGGATCCAAGGCTACCGTCGGTGTGCGTGCGCTCAGCGACGGCGGTCTTCTCGTCCTCCTGAGCGGTCACAGCCACAACGTGTACTGGAAGGAGGAGGTAGGCGCCACGCGGCTCTCGGTCGATGGCAAGACATGCCTGCTGGAGCAGGAAAACGACCCCACGCAGCTGCGGGCGCCATCCCCTGGCAAGCTCGTCAAGTATACCGTCGAAAACGGCGATCACATCAGGTCCGGTGAGACCTTTGCCGAGATCGAAGTCATGAAGATGTACATGCCCCTCATTGCGCAGGAGGATGGTACGGTGCAGCTCATCAAGCAGCCGGGTGCTACCATGGAGGCTGGCGACATCCTGGGAATCCTCGCTCTCGACGATCCCAGCCGCGTCCAGCAGGCCCAGACTTTTGTCGGTCAACTTCCCGAGTACGGCAGCCCCGTCATTGTGGGCACCAAGCCTGCCCAGCGGTTTGCGCTTCAGTATACGACTCTTCGGAACATCGTCCTGGGCTTCGACAACCAGGTCGTCATGCTCGAGGCGCTGAAGGACCTTATTCAGGTCCTTCGCGACCCCCAACTGCCCTACAGCGAGTTCTCGGCCCAGTTTTCGGCTCTCCACGCTCGCATGCCGCAGAAGCTTGACGCCCAGTTCACCCAAGTTCTGGAGCGCGCTGCTCAGAGGCAGGCCGAGTTCCCCGCTCGCAACTTGGGCAAGGTGTTCCATAAATTCCTCGACGAAAATGTTCCGGCCAACGATGTCGACCTGCTAAAGGCCACACTTGAGCCGCTTACCGCCATTTTGGATCAGTATGCCGACGGACAGAAGCTGCACGAACTCAAGGTCATCGGCGATTTGCTGACCGAGTACGCCGATGTCGAGCGCTTGTTCTCCGGCCGGCGTCTGCAGGATGAGGAGGTAATCTTGAAGCTTCGGGACGAGAACAAGGGCGACATCCAAAGGGTTGTCCAGACGGTGCTGTCTCACAGTAGGGTTGCTGCCAAGAACTCTTTGGTTCTGGCTATCCTGGAGGAGTACAGACCCAACAAGCCCAACGTCGGCAACGTGGCCAAGACCCTGCGGCCGGTGTTGAAGAAGTTGGCCGAGCTTGAATCCCGGCAGACGGCCAAGGTCTCTCTCAAGGCCCGCGAGATTTTGATCCAATGCGCGCTTCCTTCTCTCGAGGAGAGGAAGACCCAGATGGAGCACATTCTTCGCTCGTCTGTCGTCGAGTCCCGGTATGGGGAGACGGGATGGGATCACCGGGAACCCAGCTTGGACGTGATCAAGGAGGTCGTCGATTCCAAGTACACCGTCTTCGACGTCTTGACCCTCTTCTTTGCCCACGAGGATCCTTGGGTGTCCCTGGCCGCTCTGGAGGTGTACGTCCGTCGCGCCTACCGTGCCTACGTTGTCAAGAAGATCGAGTACCACAGCGACGAGACCGACTCGCCCTCGTTTGTCTCGTGGGACTTTGCCCTGCGCAAGATTGGCCAGTCCGAGTTTGGGTTCCCTGTGCAATCCGGTGCTCCATCGTCGCCCACTACCCCGCTTGGGCACATCGGGCGCATCAGCTCCATCAGCGACATGTCTTACTTGTCCCACAGGACGCAGGAAGAGCCCATCCGCAAGGGCGTCATCGTTCCCTGCAAGTACCTCGAAGACGCCGAAGAGGTCATGTTGAGAGCCTTGGAGTCGCTGCCGACGTCCGGGGGCATCCGCAAGAAGGGCCCCAGCGTGCTGACGGAACTCAACGACAAGCGGCGGCCAACGGCGCTTATCCGTACCGACAGCGGCGTGGAGGAACTGTCCGCCGTCGTCAACGTTGCAATCCGGGACGCCGAAGGTCGCGGCGACCAAGAGATATTGAAGGACATCATGCCCTTGGTCCAGCAATTCAAGGAAGAGCTCAGAGCCCACAAGGTCCGTCGCCTCACATTCATTTGTGGTCGGAATGATGGCTCGTACCCCGGCTACTTCACCTTCAGGGGCCCCGAGTACGGTGAGGACGACAGCATTCGTCACATCGAACCGTCCCTTGCCTTCCAGCTTGAGCTCGGCCGTCTCTCCAAGTTCAAGATCAAGCCCGTGTTCACAGAGAACAAGAACATCCACGTCTATGAGGGCATTGGCAAGGATATGGAGAGTGACCGTCGGTTCTTCACGCGCGCCGTCATTCGCCCGGGGAGACTCCGTGACGAGATCCCAACGGCCGAGTACCTGATCTCGGAGGCGGACCGTGTGATTAATGACATCTTTGACGCGCTCGAGATCATCGGGACTAGCAATTCCGACCTCAACCACATGTTCCTCAACTTCACCCCCGTGTTCCAGCTGCAGCCCGCAGAAGTCGAGCACTCGCTGCAGGGTTTCCTGGACCGGTTCGGCGTTCGCGGCTGGCGTCTCCGCGTCGCCCAGGTCGAGATCCGCATTATCTGCACGGATCCAACAACCGGCATGCCGTACCCCCTGCGCGTCATCATCACCAACACGTCGGGATACGTTATCGAGGTCGAGATGTACGCCGAGCGCAAGTCGGAAAAGGCCGACTGGGTGTTCCATTCTATTGGAGGGACCACCAAGATCGGCGGCATGCACCTGAGGGCTGTCTCGACGCCGTACCCGACCAAGAACCACTTGCAGCCCAAGCGGTACAAGGCTCACGTCATGGGCACGCAGTATGTCTACGACTTCCCTGAGCTGTTCCGCCTGGCCATTCAGAACAGCTGGACCAATGCGGTCCGGGCTCAGCCGAAACTAGCAGATGGGCAACCGCCCGTCGGCGAATGCATCGACTTCGCCGAGCTCGTCTTGGATGACCACGACAACCTGGCCGAGGTGTCCCGTGATCCCGGTAACAACAGCTGTGGCATGGTTGGCTGGTTGATTAAGGCTCGCACGCCCGAATACCCCCAGGGCCGCCAGTTCGTCGTCGTGGCCAACGACATCACGTTCAGCATTGGCTCGTTCGGGCCCAAGGAGGACCACTATTTCTTCAAGTGCACCGAGCTTGCCCGCAAGCTCGGTATTCCTCGCATTTACCTCTCGGCCAACTCGGGTGCCCGCTTGGGTCTCGCGACCGAGCTGATGCCTCACTTCAACGTCGCTTGGAATGATCCCGAGGATCCCGAAGCAGGGTTCAGGTACCTGTACCTCAGCCACGAGGACAAGGCGCGGTTTGAGGACACGGTCATCACCGAGCCGGTCGTGGAAGATGGTGAGAAACGCCACAAGATCGTCACCGTTGTCGGTGCCGAAGACGGCTTGGGTGTCGAGTGCTTGCGCGGTTCCGGCCTGATTGCGGGTGCCACGAGCAGGGCCTACAACGACATCTTCACCTGCACGCTCGTCACCTGCCGTTCAGTTGGTAAGTCTTGGTCCCACAAGCCACCACATCCATGGAATTCGCTAACTGACCCTTCTTTCCAGGTATCGGTGCCTACCTTGTGCGTCTCGGCCAGCGTGCTGTTCAGATTGAGGGACAGCCCATCATCCTCACGGGCGCCCCCGCGCTGAACAGCCTGCTCGGCCGCGAGGTGTACACGTCCAACCTTCAGCTCGGCGGCACGCAGATCATGTACCGCAACGGCGTCTCCCACTTGACCGCTAGCGACGACTTTGCCGGCGTCTCCAAGATTGTTGAGTGGATGTCGTTCGTCCCGGATCGGCGTAACAACCCGATTCCGATCCGCCCCAGCGCGGACCATTGGGATCGTGATGTCGTCTACACGCCGCCCCAGAAGGAGTCTTATGACGTGAGATGGATGATTGGCGGCCGGCCGGCGGATCCGGAGGCCAAGCCCGCGCGCCACGACTTCGAGCCTGGCTTGTTCGACAAGGATTCGTTTGTCGAGACATTGGGCGGGTGGGCTCGCACTGTCGTGGTGGGCCGCGCCCGCCTCGGGGGCATTCCCATGGGTGTCATTGCCGTCGAGACGCGGACTGTAGAGAACGTCACGCCGGCCGACCCCGCCAACCCCGATTCGATCGAGATGGTGGCCAATGAGGCCGGCGGGGTCTGGTACCCCAACTCGGCGTTCAAGACGGCCCAGGCCATCAATGACTTCAACCACGGCGAGCAGCTGCCGCTCATGATCCTCGCCAACTGGCGCGGCTTCTCGGGCGGCCAGCGTGATATGTACAACGAGGTTCTCAAGTACGGCTCTTTCATCGTCGATGCCCTGGTCAAGTTTGAGCAGCCCGTCTTCATCTACATCCCTCCCTTTGGCGAGCTCCGCGGCGGCTCGTGGGTCGTTGTGGACCCGACCATCAACCCGACTGCCATGGAGATGTACGCAGACGTGGAAGCCCGCGGCGGTGTCTTGGAGCCCGAGGGCATTGTGGGTATCAAGTACCGCAAGGACAAGCAGGTTGAGACGATGGCCCGGCTCGACCCCGTCTACTCGGACCTTAAGAAGCAGATGGCCAAGAACGGTCTATCCAAGGAGGAGGCGGCAGCCATCAAGACGCAGATGGCGGAGCGGGAGAAGCTGCTGCAGCCCGTCTACAACCAGATCAGCGTGCAGTTTGCCGACCTGCACGACCGCGCCGGGCGCATGAAGGCCAAGGGTGTCATCCGGGAGGTGCTCGATTGGCGCGAGGCCCGCCGCTTCTTCTACTGGCGCGTGCGCAGGCGTCTCAACGAGGAGTACATTCTGCGGCGCATGAAGAATGCGACGGCGGCGGCCGGCAAGGCGTCGCCCGCCGCCGACCCGGCCGAGGCTCGCGCCCACCATTTGCAGCTGCTGGAGGCGTGGTGCGGCATCCCCGACTTTGACACCAACGACCGCGAGGTGACCAAGTGGTACGAGGAGAACACGGCTCGGGTGCAGGATAAGATCGATGCGCTCAAGAAGGAGGCCATCGCGGCCGAGATGCGGGAGCTGGTGCGCGCCGGCGCGCCGGAGAAGGGGGCGGATGCCACGGAGGGGGCGGCGTGGAAGGGGGTGCGCGACATGTTGCGCGTCATGCCGGTGGAGGAGAGGGACAAGGTCCTTGAGTTTTTGAAGCAGGTGTAGACCAGTTGGGGTTGGGTTTGGGTGAGTGGGGTGGTGCGAGCTGTTGTCGGGAGGGAGTATTGTGGCATATTTATCTTTTTTTCTGTTAAGTTGTGTCTTGTTACTCAGCGGATGAAGGGCCGGCCGGTGAGGTGGGGTTATGGGAAGGTTTCGTATGGTTAGGTGCTTTTTGTCTGAGTGACTCTTGCTACAGCAAATGGTATTTTATCTTGTTGAGGCTGACAGGTCTGGTGATCTTGGTGCCTCATGTGTCCAGCTATTGACCGGGTGACCAATAAAGCGGATTGAGATCGCTGGTTGGTCCCCACGCCCAACGTTGGAACTGGTGATACCTAGGGCTGGCCTGAAGATGTTTCTTGTTGTGTTTCAATACCCTCCGAGAGGAGCGACACGGAAGTCCCTTCGCCTTTTGTGCGCGAGCATGTTGGGACGTGCCATGCCAGGATTCATATACATGATGTACCACCCATCTGACAACTCGAGCCACAAGGGCAACTTGAGAGCTAATACCCTGTCCGAGGATGGCTGAAGAAAGGAAAGGAACTGGTTGCCTGGCCACGACGGCTGCGCACACTCATATTCCTTGCCTTATAACTAGCATGTTCCCCTGACTTAGGTAAGTCTTGCAGAGAGTAGTACTGGTGCCGTGCTATGACAGGGCCAGTTTCGAGGGCTTACCTACTAGTCTTGATGTAGATTGATATTGATTTTATGTCGGCGGAGCTGGTTGAGGCTCTGTTGCGGAAACGTCACACTATTTTGGGCATCTAGACGGGATGGCGTCATTGTGGGATGTCAACTGGGTATCGCGCAATACACTGGGACAACGCACCTGGTAGTCGCTGTAGGTTACAGTAAGGGATCTTGTGCGCATATGCTAGAAACCACAGAGGGCCAGCTGGCTCATAACGACCGGAGCTGGATGAGGATATTGAGACAGCAAACATGGTCTGCTGTTGCATCCCGCTCCCGCCTCCGTAGCTCTATGTTCATCATGTCCAGCAGGCAGTCGCGCATTGGCATGGTTCTTTCAGGAAAGTTCAATCCTCTCTGAAGAGGTATAAAGCCAAGTTCACTGGGCAGAATGCCCAACAAACATCTCCCACATTCCAAATTTCTTATCCGAATCTCACCATATTAAACCAAACAGCCAACGACCTCTGACTTTCAAAACCAGAACCCAGACAACATGTCGAAAGTCACAATCACCTTCCCCATCCAGCCGCCCAGCCAGGTGCTCAAGGGCACCCTCCTCATTCCGACCGTCACGGCCCGGGTGACCTTCGACGACCCGGCCGATGTCCGGCTCACGTCGGGAGTCGTCTCCAGCATCGCCATCCTCCGCCATTCCGACGGCACCGAGGTCAGCCCCGCTACCCAGGCAACGGGCTATCAGTCCAGCAAACAGGACGCGTGGTACAAATTCAAGGTCTTGGCTCTCCGGGTGCCCAGCGAGGCCCAGGCCGGCCAGTTCTACGTCAGCGCCCATGTGAAGCACTGGACGGGGGGTTGGATCGTGTCTTCATTGCCACGGCCGACAGCGACAAGTTTGACGTCGAGTGAGGCCGGCTGTTTCTCGTTTCGATTTCACTCGGAGCTGGGAAAGAAGGAAAAGGAGGATGGGATGGCATGGTGAGCTGTGTCTCCTGAGCTGTCCACCTGTTTAGGATGAACGGGGATTTGCTGGAATTCTTTTGCTTCCAACAGGGCGGAATCTCGAAGAGAAGAATAGAGTTGGGTAGATGGGACACAGCGGAGCCAGCGTATTGTTATTCATTGTTATTTGTTATTCGCTGTATTGAGTGAGGAGTAATCAGAGCTTAGACTGGACCTGGCAGAGAAGGACGGGGCTTTTTTATGGGATGCCGTGGGCAAGAGAATGATAACACGAGGGCATTGACATGGCGTTGGTACCGGCGAGTGAGTTTGACCCAAACTTTGAATCATTTGATGCACTGCGGCTCTCCTGCTCGAGTTCAGCTTCGGGGTTAGGTTCCCGGCGGCGTTGCCCACTCGTGCAGCAGCGTCTTCCGTCCTTCCGTGATGGCAACATCCGAGTCGGTTGCAAAGAGGCCGACGACAGAACACAGGCAGACCAGACTCGGGGAGGTTCCTTGCCACTCTTGGTCCAAGGCAACACTGAGGCCTAAGATGCGTTGACGTATTGGAGAACAAGACGCGGGAGAGGTCAACATTGGATGGCAGCAAGTTCACTATGAACGCCCGATCGTATTCGTACAGTATCCCCGGTTTTGACACCCACATCCAAAAGAGAACTCACCAGCCCCAAGGTGCTCCGCGGCCAAGCCCAAAACGGCAGTGAGTAGGCCATAATTCCCAGACGCGCGGTCCAAGCCTCTAGAAACGCCCGTCTTGGTCCATTATACCTGCCTCTGTAGCTCCGCAGAGGCCGAGAAACCGTGGACCCTGAGCCCGACGCCGTGAAAGGTTCGCCTTGGCCATCCATCAACCAGCATGGCCACCCAATGCCAGTGAACCAACTGCCAACCCATAGACAAAAGGCGCAAGAAGAGGTATGAAGAAAAACAGACCGGAAGATAGCAATTGTGCATTTGTCGAGCGGCAAGCGCCGTCGTCGCAGGCTGCTGCGCGCCCGTCCGCACCAAACCCTTGTCCTTTGAACCCGCCCAGGGACTCCAGAACATCCGAAACCGTCGATTCGTCTCAAGAACTTCGCTCGGGGTGAGTATCGCAGATTTTCTACCGTCCAGGTGACTCGAGAACGACTTAGGCGGTGGTGCTGCTGTGCCTGGGCCGCTTGCGGGCGCTGCCGGGGACGCCGGGATGCATCTTCTCGTTGCGCTCGCGCTTGAGCTTCTCGTCGAGAACGCGGGCTAAAAAGTACAACAATGTTAGCGACTGCACAACCGAGCAAACGCTGGAGCAAGCAAAGCAAAAACATACTGAGCACGTCGTAGCCGAACTGGAGGAACTCGAGGCACAGGCTGCGGAACTCCTCCTCGGCCTCGGAGCGTAGCGTGTGGGAGCGCGTAGCCCAGAAGTTGGCGACGGGCACGCGGATCGACGTGTCGTCCCTGGCCGTGTACCGGTAGACGTAACGGGCGTAAGCGATCTCGCCCTTGGCCGTCGAGTTGACGCAGTGGATCTTGCTCGACGCCAGGTTCTTGAGGTGCGTGAGGCCAAAGTTCTCGGCGAGGGTGTAAACCTTGGCGTGCTTGAGGAGCTGCTCGCCCGTCATGTCCACGTCGGGGATTGAAGGGTCCTTCTCGAGCGTGCGCTGCCCGGGCGCCTTCCTGGGGAAGTAGTCGCCCGTGTAGAGGAACTCGAGGAAGCACCCCATCGCCTCGATGTCCTCGGCAGGGAGCTCGATCTGGCGGGGCTGTTCTGGAAGAACACACCAACAAAGTTAGCCAACGATGCCCCCCCCCCCCCCCCCCCCCCCCCCCCAAAAAAAAAAAAAAAACAGCCAATGGCCACAGAAACAAACAAGCTCAGCATACGCTCCCATCATCCGCAAATTCGGCGCAAGCCTCGGAAAAGTACGGGCTCTGCACCAGCAGGCCCTGGTGCGCCGTCAGGATGGTCTCGCTCTTTCGCGAGCCGATCATGAGCGTGACGACGGGGCTGGCCAGGTACTGCGCAAACGTGACGCGCGGCGGGGACGGATCGCTCTCGCCGCCCTCGGCGAACGGCAGCTCGGAGACGTTGGGGTTCTCCGAGGCCTCGCCCGCGGCCGCCGCCGCGGCGCCGCTGCCCCCGGCCATCTCGACGTCGTCGGCACCGGCGCCTCCTCGATCAACTCCTCGTTTAAGCTGTCGGCCATTGTGTCCGTTCGTGTATTTTTTTTTTGATGCGATTCGATTTCGCTGGGTGGGGTCGCAATGGGCTAGGTATTGGTTCTCAAGCATGCGGTCGAGGTGGTGAAAGGATTGTTGTTGCAGCGATTGCGACGAGAAAACAAATTTGAGAGTTGACCGCGCGCGGGTGGCCTGACGGGGACTGGCAGAAATTCAATCGGATGAGAATGGGAACAATTGGCAGAAATCAATGCGAAAGATAACGAATTGACTTTGAGAAAAGGTGGGGAAGCAGGCAATTGAAGAATCCGTGTGCAAGACACCAGCTGTCGTCGAGGAAAACGGGAGGCTGGAAAGCTCTTTGATGTGAGCTCGGATAATGCGGTCGGTTGCCAGGCCACTGCGCGCGGAGGACCGGGGTAGCTTCTGTCACCTGTGCAGCCTGATGCTTAAGAATCGACGCAGTAGTTACCCAAGTCCGTGAGCTGGGGCCATTCGCGATGGCAGCTTTGCCGGCTTGGCAAGGATCCGAGGGACAGGTTGCGGCAATGATGAGAGTCGGGGGGAGGGCCTTGCAACACACTCACAGTGAGAGTCACCCGCGATACCCGCACACCTCCGGAGCAGTTCTACGAAATGGAACCCAGAACTGATAAATTTCCTTTCATTAGGTTACCATTGCCCTGGCAATAGCTTAGCAAGGCCGGTTTATCAGGCTGTCCATCTGACAGCCGCGAAATGCGAAGCCCCAACCGCCAAAGCACCCCCTAAAAGCAGAGGTATATCGGCCCTGTCCCCCCCCAAGAATCCCTTCTCATGCCAAAACGCCACACGCTACGGATACTCCGCCGAATCACTCCTCCCCCATGGCTCTCGCGCTCGCCCTCCGAGCCCGCCCACTACGGCGCAGCCCAGCAAGCACCGCGTCCTCGGCCTCCACCTGCGAGCCCGTCACATCGCCCCCACCCGCCCGATTGCCGCCGCGGCGGAGATGAAGCCCTTCAAACCCGCGATTTCGGCTCGGCGTCAGCTCCACGCTCCCGCTCATGCTCCGGCCCTGACTCAGGCGCTCCCGCCAGGCCTTCCGCCCCCTCGCCCTCGCCTCGTCCTCCGGGTGCAGGAACCGGTTGACGACCCTGTGGTCCAGGATGCGCTCCTCCCTGTCGTCCCGGCCCGCCGGCGCCGTCTTGGGCCAGATGTAGCCGTACAGCTTGGAGTGGCGCTCGCACCGGGGGCAGTTGGCCCGCGTGTAGTAGGCGTCCTTTTGCACAAAGGCCGCGCTGCAGTTGGTGCAGTGGACCCATGCCGTTTGCGGCTCCGAGAGCAGCAGGGGCGTCAGGGTGTAGTCGCCTGGTATGCGTTGTTTCCGTACCGGCTGGGCGGGAAGTGGTTGGATCGAGGTTCCGCGCTTGGCTCGCTTCTGGTTCTTCGTCGTGGAGGAAGTCGTGGACGCCGTTGGGGGGGCCGTGGTTTCGTCCTGTCGGATCGGCTCGTCCTGCTCTTGTCGGGCCATCTGTACTTCCGCCTCCTCCTCGGCGTTCAATGAGCACTGGAGCGGGTCATTCGACGGTGACCGGACTCCCTCTTGTCGCTGCGATGTAATGCTGCCGACCATGTCGCCCATAGTTTCACCACAGGTCTCGATTTTCACACCTTGAGTCATCCCGTCCGGTCTTGGCTGGGCGGTGGCTGTCGATAGGCACTCTCTTCCCGTCGAGTTGACGTCCTTGACCGGAAACAAAGGCCCTGGAAGATCTGGATGGTCAAGCAAGTTTCTCGGAAGGTCTTTGTCTCCAGTCGGGAGAATTGCTGGGGAATCAGCCGTCTTTTGAGCGGTGGACGGGAAGATCTCCGCCAATCGCTCCTTGTCCATTGCGTCTGGGGTCTCGACGCTTTGCTTAACAGGCGAGAGGTCCGGTGACAGAATGTGCAGCGCAGGCTTCTCATCTTCGGGGGAGGTCGCATCTGTAACGCTCCCCTTCCCGTCCTCGGATGTCGCCGAGATACTGGAAGATTCCGTGTCTGAGCCAGGCCTCCAGACTCCTTCCAGTTTAATCGGAGATAGGTTGTAGTGAGTCTTTTTCAGACGCTTGGCCGGCGTGACTGGCGGGGAGCTCAGGCATGCGACATCTTGCGTTCTTTTCTTGCTGAGCGTCGCCACGCCCGTGTGGTCGGCATCCGCAGAGTCCGTTGTCGACGCCCTGTTTGCCATGTTCGTCTGGCTCCTGCTGCCCCGGAGAATGCGAGGGCGGATGTCTGGTGTGACAGACGATGTGCGAGATCCGGCGTCACTAGCGCTTCGATCTCGCCGTCGACGGAGCGAATAGCCGTCGGGCGTGCCAACCGCGCCTCCCTCGATGCTCGTGTGTACCGGCACGGCGCCGTCGACGGGCCTCCAGCCGTTCGCCACGTTGTTCTCGCACGTCTGACACAGGCACTCGCAGTTGTTCTCCCCAAAGTAGCCGTCGCTGTAGCTGACGGTGATTTCCTCGCCGAGCTCAATATCCCTGCAGGCGACAACCTCGATCCCTGCCTGGCCGCGCGTAACGAGCCTGGCATTGGGATCGCAGTCGTGGTTGGCGAATCGGGCGGGGCCCATGAAGAGACTGGTCAGCTTGCTTCTGCTGCTGACGACGAGACTGAAGTCCTTCTTGCGCAACGCCAGCTGGGCCTCCTCCTCGGGCGTCACCGTCACCTGGGTTCCGGCCAGGTACTTGATCGTCTCATTGCGTCTGATGAAACGCCGCGCTGTGATGCTCGCCTCGTAGGATGAGATGGTGTAGCGGTTTGTCGCATTGACCTCGAAGGGACAGTCGGATTGGTAAGTGCCCATGTACCGGCGCAGGTGCGCCCTGAAGTCGTCCTTCTCCTTGGGCGTCCGGAGGGATCGATGAAACTTCTTCAACCCGTCGACAGCGAGGAGCGCTTCCTCGGCGACCGCAAAGTCGGGCGCAACGATGAGGTGAGCTTGGATTGTTTTGGTGATATCCTCCTCCCGGATGCCGCGAGAGGCGTGGTACGCAGGACGATTCTTTGGGATTGTCGTCCAGTAATATGTCTGTGGCTCACCGTTAGCGCTCACAAATTTGGTACTCGGGCCTCGAACTGCTTACATGGTCAACTAACGCATCTGTCAGGATATCGTCATAAGCAGCAAGCTGAGCATAGGTGAGCTGCTGCTTCTTGGAGGTCGAAGACGCCGTCCGAGGCATCGTGAGATGGGGAGTGGTGGGAATTCGCAGAGTGTTGCTGAGGATTGAGGGAAGCAACTCTGAGAAAAAGGGCGGAAAAGTGAACGAGCGAAGAGCAGAAGATGGGTGGAGTGAGACCACCGCTGCGAGGGAATAATCAAGACAAGGAGCGGATCCGCAAACTGTATTGTTGCGGCGAGGGAACGAGGGTTAGCAATAGCACTCCATGCCTGGTCCGCTGGCAATGCGCAGGCCTTCTTTTCATCCGAGGGGGCGGCCCGAGCGAAATGCGTCGTTGCCTCGAAGCTGAAGCTGGGACCACACCGATCTCCTGCAGCTGCTAGCCGCCTTGAACAGCTGATGCCGCTCCAGAGGACAGCTGTCAGTCAGCCCTCCCACACCAATCCTCCAGCTGCAAATGGCGTGCCGGAAGTAGGCGCTTTGTTGGGAAGAGTATCGTTCAAAATCGTAGCTGTGGTGCAGCAGGTGGTCGTCGGTGAGATGGATTTGACGTCGAATGCTGCAACAACAGAGAGCAGACGATCAATCCGCTTTATCGGTCGGGGTCCGGGCTCCCGTCTTATTTTGTAAGAAACCCCGTTCAGAGCCGGGCAGGACGGCGAGAAGGGTGATGATGCCCTGTTGCACACCCGGCAGTCCTCAGGCAGTTCAAGGTTCAGTTGGGGAAGTTGAAGGCCAAAAGGAGAAAAGGGGATGCATGAACCCTCGTTCATGTGCTGTTGCCCTGGAAATTGGGAGGCTAGGCGAGCTAAACACTCGTGGAGGGAAGGAGGCATGCGACAGCCGCTTTGCGCTGGGCAGCTCATTGGCCAGACTGTGCATGACATGCACCGCCAAGAGAGCAACCGGTGCTCACTTCCGAGTTGGTCAAGGTGCATACACCGCCCTGGTTACATAATCAAGCCTCTCTCTCGCTCTCTCGCGCCAGCCGCGAACAATTTTCCCGGGCCGGCATTGGCCAGGAACCCGGAGTGGGCTTCAACGTCCCGGGTTTTGAAGACGGTCAACGACTCCTCCTCCTGCCAGGCGCCGCGTCAGAGCCGGACAAGCCCAAGATGATCCAACTAAAGGTTTGTCTTGCTCGTTCGGGGCAAGCTCTCACCGTCATTTTCCCTAGCTGACAACAGACACAGACGATTTTAAACTGCATCGACAACTCCGGCGCGGCCATCGTCGAGTGCGCCCAGATCGTCGGCCAGAAACGACACGCCTCCATCGGTACGCAGCCCCCGGCCCAAACCCCGTACCCTACCCCCCCTCAGTCACAAATATACCAGGCAGGCACTGACCCAGCTCTTCTTTTCACCGACCGCAGGCGACAGGATAGTGGTGGTGGTGCAGAAGCAGCGCGGCGCCCAGGCCGAGGGCATGGCCTCGTCGGGCGCCAAAGTCAAGCGCGGCGACATCCGGCACGCGATCGTGGTGCGGACCAAGCAGAGGGTGCAGCGGCGGGACGGCAGCGTGATCCGGTTCGACGACAACGCCTGCGTCCTGATCAACAAGGCCGGGGACCCCATTGGCTCGCGCGTCAACGGCGTCGTGGGGTCGGAGCTGCGGAAGAAGAAGTGGAGCAGGATACTCAGCATGGCGCCCATGCAGGCGTAGTTCTGGCTGGTTGGGCGAATGGTAGAGGCGTGGACGGTGTTCGGGGAATGGACGGAGGGATGTGATGGTCTTGGGCTGGGGAAGGTATCCTCAAGAGGGTGGGTGGATAGGTTGATGGCAGACGTGCTAAGAACAACGAGGCAGATACATCACAGCACACCGCCAGAGAGGGGCGCGTCGTGTATACTATTTGTACAACTGCGAGAAAGAAAACACCAATATCCACCCTCGGATCTTGGGTGGGTGAGATGAGGTGGGTCGCACTCATGGGCAAGCCATCAACACCTTCCAAGGTTATTCTGTGAAAGAAAAGCAGCAAAACGCTTGAAAACACCATCATTTGATCGAGCTTAAAAAGCTCTAGCCCCCGACGTCGGTTTCCCTGTCGCGGGACCAGTCGCGCTCGACCACGATGGCTCCCGGAATGGCGCGCAAGACCGGCTGCGGGAGTGCAAAAGATCCTGCGCGGGCGGGGCTTGCCCCACCCCCTGTAGGAAGCCAGCCAGTCAGGCTGGCCGACGGTGACGACGAAATGGACGACGACGAAGACGACGAAGACGGCGGCGAGTCTGACAACGGCCCAAACCCTCTGTACG
>MU863653.1:36401-50231 GCA_033575675.1 Parathielavia hyrcaniae | reverse complement strand
GAGCAGGCTGCCAGGAGTCTGTCGCAAGGAAAGCTGACCTTCGCGGCGAGGGATAGAACGGTGCAGGCCGCAGCTACCGAGGTTACGGCCCCGGGAGCTACGGCCACTGGGCCGCTGGCTCCGGCTGGCGACCTTGATGTGGGAATGCAGGGAGTGTAGCCCGGGGTTGCCTCCTTTCACCCGTAGTATGTGGAATTCCTAAGCGCCGACCTAGAGAGTGCGGTACAGGTTTTTCAACCGGTTGGGCACCCAATACGGTTTTCCTGTACAACGATTATCAGGCGGACCGGCATGCCTTACGCTTTAGGCGCAGCGGTGTAGGAATAATAATAATATCCACCCTCGGGTTCCATTCGGTGATCACAGACAGCATCGAGTAACATACATGTATTGACCCAAAAGAAAACGCGAAGCCTTGCTCCAAAAGCCAAGGTCTATACTGCGGACCTCCCTGTCGCTTAACGCCAATCCGTGCCGACTACTTGTGTGCCCTAGCTGGCCTCCCCCCATCGCTCTCTACATGACGGCTGAGTTCAATGTTCCTCTCACAGTGGCACCCTCCCATTTAAGGCGGTGCTGCGCGGCTGAAACGGTATCCCTTGCGAGGGCTTGTAAACGATCTTCCGCATCGCCCTGACCTCCTTCAAGCCCTGCGGGCGCAGGAGCATGGCAATCCATAGCTTTTATGAGTGAAGGTAAGGCAGAGTGTTCCTATTGAAAGATGTTGCCGCACTCGCTGTTGCAGCAGACGTAAAACAGTTTCTGGAGCGGGTCAGCGACATGAACAAGGCGGGCACCGGGTCGGGCCTTCTCACCATTCCCGTTTCCGCGCTGCGCTGCTGCGACTGGAAGAAGACAGCCTCCGTGTGGTTGCAAGCCGGACAGCTTTGTTTGGCTCTTGGTAGCTAAAGCAAAAAAGAAAACATGGTCAGCGGCTGGCCATCATCTGGACTGAAACACAAAGGTCCATGCCACCCCTTCCGAGCCCGCTGGATTTCGACCACGGGGTTCTGCTGCAGAGATAGTCATGGTATGCCGTGACATGGTGGTATTGATGAAATCGAGTGTGTCGGGTCGTACGTATCGTATACTTTTCGAGTCGTCCAGTTTGTCTCAGCCATGTGACGCTTAGGCCTGGACCGGAGCGGAAGCCTTCACAACGCGGTCGAGGCGGGCCAAAAGGTCCTCAGCGGTCATCGCCATCTCAGGATCCGTCTCCCAAAGACCGAAGAAACCATCGGTTTGACAAAACAAGATGCCTAAGTCATTCAGACTCTCGCCAGTCCAATAAACGATTTCCACGTCCCCAAGATCCACATCAAGCTCGCTTTGGTCCATGTCGGGGTGCTGATCGAACCTCGCGACACCGAAGGAGCCCGCCGAGCTTGTCGATGGTGTCGAACTCGAGAGTGTCGATGGAGCCGGCAGACCAGCCGCGCTAGAACCCCGGTGTCCAAGACCCTCCTCATCAGGACAAGAAACAAAAGAGCCACCCACCGTAGGATCGCTGCCGACATCCTGTGTCACGCCGGCCGTCTCGCCTGAGGCGTTGTTCAGCACGTTGCGGTAGACGCACATCGAGGTGGCCTCTTCCGAGTAGTTGCAGGTGCGGCACGTGTACATGAGCTTGCGCTGGACCTCGTCCTCCTTTGGGTACAGCATGTTGCTGCACTCGGAACAGAAGCGGAACGTGATCTGCTCGGCGGGCTTCTTCTGGCCGCCCGAGACGGAGGCTGCCGGCGACGACATTGCTGTTGTTTGGTGTCTGAAGGGACTCGTGTTGAAGATATGTCGGTGCTGGGTTAATGATTGCCAAAGCAAAATTGACGGGGTCGGTGGTTCGTGGCGCAAGGTCTGAGAATGTTTGTCAGGTGAAGGTTGACGAATCGGTTTTTGATAAGAGAGTGGCAGATAGAAGGGTTAGCTCTCCGAGTGAAGATGCAGATAAAGAAATGCCTGGAAGATGCTGAAGTGTGTGCGGTTGGAGTGGTACTGTAGCTTGCCCGTCCTGATTGACTGAGGATATACCTTCTGACAACGGGTGAGAAGGAAAGATCAGCTTCGGGAGGGAAGATGGAAAGATGCGAAGCTTTTCAAGGAGTCACGATTGCTGCTGAGTGATTCGCGTTTGGCTGATGAAGGTCTGATTCTGATGCCTGTGCACAGTTCACGGACCTCAAAGAAAAAGCGGGGAAGCCTTATTCCAAGTCGCTGCCGTATGGATGCCACTCCGCGAAGTGCACACAGTACGAAGTACCTCCAGTACTCCAGCTCACCAACTGGTAGTACCGAATCTCGAATTATTGTGTCATCTGCACCGCATCAAGGACACAAAACAGCGCTGCACTGGCTTAGTCAATAATGGCGGTCGCAAATCACTCCGGAAAATAGTATTCCCTTCGACCATGAAGCCCGAGCCGACTGGCTGGCTGAGACGATGCTTCAATGACCTGGAAGTACCCGACTCCGCCGCCAGGTACACGGCAGATACCATCCATACCGTATTCAGCACTGTGCCTGGCCAAGTCATCAGCCCGCGACTGCCCCTTCTTTCTTTCACAATCAACGGCCGTGGATTCGCCAGAGTTGGACCCCGAATGAAACACTGGCTGCAAGCTGCAGGTCCTCGTGATGAAAGGCGGCTCCCACCCCAATGGAACCCGTGGACAGGTGACGGTGACGCAGGTCAGCGATGAGTGGGGCTCTCGACCACGAAACAGGGGCCGGTGTAACCCGGTCGCCGTTGCCCTGGCACACCCCCACCAACCTGGAGTTCCCACATCACCCCGCCTTTACTACCTGCTGCACTCCGCCCCGAGAGAGCTTGGGATTGGCAATCGCTGCTACCCTGCCGCTCAGCTGGCCCCTACTTAAACACCCCGCGGGTCAACTGGTGTGCTCTGCCGAGGATCCTGGCGGGTTGTTCTTCTTATTCAACCTGGCCTTCACTATTTTGCCTGTGCTGTTGAGCTGCTTACCAAACACGTCAAGGATTTCGAGCTCCATCTCTATTGAAAGTTTCGTTCTAGCTAGCTCACTGTCGAGCGCGCATCCCGAGTCAACCAGTCGAAGCAAGCAAGCCATGGCTGACGTGCGTGACACCACCTATCCCAACCTCGACAACATCCTCCCTCCTGGACCACCCCCGCCAATGCGCTAACATGCTCTCCCTCCAGCAACCCGACACCGGCCTGCCCCCGAGCTGGGAGGTGCGCCACAGCCACACTAAAAACCTCCCCTACTACTTCAACGCGGCCACCAAGGACTCGCACTGGGAGCCGCCCGAGGGCACCAACACGGACAAGCTCAAGATGTTCATGGCCGCGTACCACAGCAGCAAGAGCCTAGCGGCGCCCACGCGCGAGGACAGGCAACCGGGCAAAATCCGCGTCGCGCACCTGCTGGTCAAGCACCGCGACAGCCGCCGGCCCTCGAGCTGGCGCGAGAACCAGATCACGCGGTCCAAGGAAGAGGCGCTCCAGATCATCAAGGCTCACGAGGCCCGCATCCAGAGCGGCAGCGTCTCGCTCAGCGAGCTGGCCCTGGTCGAGTCGGACTGCAGCAGCGCGCGCAAGCAGGGCGATCTGGGCTACTTCGGCCGGGGGGACATGCAGAAGGAGTTTGAGGACGCTGCTTTTGCCCTCAAGAACGGCGAGATGTCGGGCGTTGTCGAGACGGCAAGCGGGCTGCACCTGATTCAACGGTACGCTTCGTTCTCCCAACTAAGCACTCGGCGGGGGTTCACTGACGACGACGCCTTAGGCTCGACTGAGGCTGCTCAAAGCCAAGCAGGCAAGATACGACGTGGTTGTGGCGTGCCTCGGAACTACTGCACAGTATGCTCCTTTTATTCGACAGTCTCGATCTATACCTTCGCCCAGGGGCAGCACCGAGGCGATATTGCAGGGGTTTTGTGGGCAGGACGACAGCAAGCATTTCATCAAGATCAAGAGCAAAAGCGAGGATGTGTTTGTTCCATGGGCCATCTGGCCGAGTTGTTCGAGTACATCACGATGCTCTATGACCTGTGCAAGGCGGTCACCCACATCAACGATGGACGGTATATGGGCCTGCGTCGCCGTTCTTCGTGTAGCACGCCTTGCTAAACAGGTCCGCTCCACGTACAGAGTATCCCTTTGTTCAAGAGATCCAAAATTTCAACAGGTAACCTCACCCAGCGACAAACCCCACGATCCACGCGGCAAGCGGCGGGATACTCGAAAACACGACCGTCATGGTGCCCAACGCAATCATGGCCAGCGCAGCATGCGGCGCCGCCTCGCTCTGCACCTCATACAGGTACGCCGTGCCCATGGCCGCCGCGTTCACCCCCACCGTGACGCCCGCGGCGACAATCCGCGGATCGTTCGTCCTCGGCCGCGCCGTTACACCCGCCATCTCCGCTCTGTGTCTCTCCCCCGCAGCTCGTTCCGGTGCCCGTGTCCCCGTCCGTGCTTCCGCCGTGTGTGTGGTGTTACCACCACCACCCGCTTCCCCAACAGTCATCTCCGTCCCCGACCCAACTCCTTCACCACCGTGACCACCACCACCAACCTCAATTCCCCTCCCTCCCCACCCCTCCTCCCCCTCCACACCCCTCAATCTCCTCCCGCACCCAACCCCAACCCAACCCCCCACCACCCTCCTCTCCAACCAAGCCCCCACCCCAAACCCCAACCCCATCTGATACACAATCCCGCTCCCCACAACCATAGCCGCATTCAACCCCCCATCGCCGCCCAGCATACCCATGACAGGGTCCGCGAGCGCAATGGTGACGCTGCGCGCGGCAAACGCGAGCGCCCTCTCCCGCGGCGCCACGCCCAGCCCCGCGCGGCCGCCCGCGAGCAAGGGGCCGCAGACGACGTTGGCGAGCGCGAGTGCCGCCGAGACGGCGCACACGGTCAGCCCCGCGCGCGAGAGCAGGTGGGCGCGGTGCTCGTGGAGCTTGAGGCCCCAGGCGACGAGGCCTGAGTTGAGGATTGTTTGGGCTAGGTCGCCGGTTGTTATTTTTGGAGTTGTGGGGGGGTTTGGGTTGGGTTTGGGTGAGAGTGGGAGTGGGGGTGATGAGGGTGAAGTTTTGGTGGTGGCGGCACGGACGATAAGGGTTGATAGCGGGGTGTGCGTTTGCAGGGTGTCGAGCATGGCTGGCAGGGGCCGGTGGCTGAGGGCTGAGTCGGCGAAGACGTAGGCTATCATGGCGAGGGCGGTCCAGAGGACTGCGTTGGAGAGGCCCGAGAGGACGGTGCACAGCCAGGCCGGAAGGTGTGGGGTCGATTTGATGGCGGATTGGATGGCGAGGGTGGTGAGCCAGACGGCGAGGAGGAGGAAAGTTGCGAGGGGCACGTCGTGCTGGGCGCAGTAGCGGAGGGGGAGACCGACGGCGAGAGTGAGCAGCCAGCAAAGGAGCAGGATGGGGTTTCGACAGGCCCAGGCGCACAGGGGACGGTTGGCTGGCGGGATTTCAGCTTGTTGGCTGGGATGGGGAGGAGTCGGTTCGTCAACTTCAGAAGACTCTGCTGAGGAATCGAGACCAATCGTCAGGGAACTTCCTGTAGAAGAATCCTCGCAGAGCGATTTAGCCGGCTTTTGAAGTTTCGAGCCTTTTCGGCCCTCGGCTCTCTCGACATCCTGAGGCTCGTCAACCCAATACTGTCCGTCGTGACGGACCATGAGACACTGGATCGGAAAGGCCAGGAAGTAGGCAAACCCGGTGTTGAGCACGCCCGTCACCACTTCTCGGTGTCAGTCAAACTTCCTCTGACACGGGGTCACGTCCCCCTTACCAAAGCAGATGATGATCATGCCAATGCCGTGGGAGTCGGATGGAGGACCATGGCACAGCATGACGACGGGGATGGTGAATCCGATGGACATGTGGCGGTTCAGGAGCTCTGTCTGTCTTGGTCAGCGGGTGAGAGAGATCAGAGTGTGCTGGGAGACAATACCTACAGGCCCTTTTAGCCGTGTTCTGTAAAAGTCTTCGAGCCCCGGGAAGGCCCATCCCGATAGCGAGAACAACAAAAACACTCCGACCATGGCGAGTATTGGCGCCGGGAATTCAGACTTCTCCTGATCCAACCCAAGCTGGATGGCTGCTGTCAACAGTTGGGCGGCAAAGCCAACCAAAACAGCAACGAGTCCATCCTGAAGCCGTTTGCGTAGATCCGGGCGTGCCCGAGGGAGTGGTGTCGAAGCTTCAAGACTTGTGGGAGGGGAGCACACGGGCAGCGAAGCCATCCCCCGTCTCGAACCCGGCACCACGGCACCGGCTCCCGGGGAAATGTGAGTTCGGCGCGGAGCAATAACTGGACGGCAGGTTGTTTGCTTCTCCAACAGGTACACACAATACAAGCAGTGAGACATGACTCTGGGCGAAACCTAGAAGGAACATGAGGATGGCGACAGTTGCACTTATGGGACAGCGTCGGAAGCAGCTCGTCGTGTCTGGGACACGTACAGCAGCCGAACTTGCGTTTGTATCCGGCCGGCCCATCTTCCCTGAGCCGTCCCGACGGTGAGGCCCAGCGAGCCGTTGTTGGGGCCCATCTCATCCCCAGTTGAAGCGTCCCGGCACGAACGCTGTGCCATTGCTGATCAGGAGGAGCTCGGAAGTTCACCCCGGATATCGATACACCCCTCAGCCAGTGAGACTGGGAACCGGGGATGCGTTCCGGCCGTCAACAGAAAGGCTGTATAATGCGGGGTATCGCAGCAGGCTGTGTTTGAAAGGTTGCGCCCACGACATATCCGTTGGGATCGTCCTGGTGCGATACGCAAAACATGTCGGTGTAGACACTTCTCTTTCTGGAATGGAGACCCAGCTTGAGGGGACGGCTCCCGGCTTGCGACCGCGTGCAGGCTTTGGGTCAAACAGAGCGGGCACAGAGACCAAGGAACAGAGCACGGCAGGAGCAAGTCGGCGGTGTTTGTACGCTTCCTGGAGCGGAACGGGGGATGGGAGGCGCGAACAGTCTGTGTGGCCGACCCGAATTCCCCGAAGGAGCCCCGAGTTGTTGCCCTGACAGCTGACTTCTCGTCGTGTCGCGGCCCGAGAGGCGGGGACTTGAGTCTAGGAATGTTCCAGGAGATCCGCCAGCCCAGCAGGTCATATGGCGGCTTGTTTCTTGTGTCTCGCTTCTGTCTCGCCTGTCAGTCCATGACGGGCAGGCCCCGCAAGGAGGGCCCGGGGAAGCAGCCGAGTCGCCTTGGCTTCGGCACATCAACGCCACTGCGTTGCTCCCACAAACGGCATGCTTGGCTGTCCGTCGTCAATCTAGACCACACCGCAAACTTCAAGGAAGAAGGGAATTGCGGCTCATGTAAGATGTGGCAAAAGCAGTAACTGCGAAAGCTCTCCTGCTTGTCGTGGCGGTCTGCCAGGATGCCAGACCCAACCGCTGAAGCGCAACCACGTCCCGAACACGCCGTGGAGTGACCACAAACGAAAATAGGTTCCAAATTCCCGCCAGGAACGCAGCTGTCAGCGGAGCGGTGGGAAATTGCAGGGCTCCGGCGCGTGTGGCGGCGGACATGCAGCTTGCCGCTTCGCAACAGCAGCTGGCCGCGGTTTCAACCTCTCTGGTCCAAGCGTGTGCGTATCACGATTTGTCGGGCGCACGACAGACAGGGCCACTCGGCGGTGTTGTAGGGCCGGTTACCGTTCGTAAAGATTATCGGAGAATGGAGTCACGTCGTGGGGCAGTAGGACAAGCTCTGTCCACAACGCCGTGGTTGTGCTGCCTCGCCAACCTAAATCAGACGGAAGCCGAGCAGGTTAGGCTCTTCAAGTCGGTACACGGCAGAAAGAACCGTGAACAGTCCACCCCTCGGAGTCAGTCAGGTCCTGGAAGATGCTCGGATGGGTTTCGTCGGGATCAGCGTGCCCGAGGGGTTTCGAGCTGGCCTGGCTGGCTTCTTGCATCGCACCCCAACCCCACTCGCTCCCCGAGGAAACGGGATGCCGTGCCACATAACTAACTCTTGGTGAGGCTCGAGAAATTGCGGGGCCCTCGTCGGTGTTGGATGAATGGCTCTCCATGGCTGGTTAATGGCTATGGCGCTCGAGCCACTCCTTGCCAAGGTCTGGTGGTGGTGAGCCGATTGATCCGTGAAAGGGTCTTGAGGGACGTCCTTGCTTTGCGATTGTAGGAACTAGACAGACAACAGGACACGAAATGCGTCGATATGGGTGTTGCGCCGTAAGCGGTGCTCATTCTTCCAACCTGGAGAGCCAGGCGCGTGGGTAGCACCCGGCCGGTAAGGAGAGCCGAACTTGGCCATCATGATGCTGAAACACTCCTGGATCCCGGTGAAGATGCAGAGTATCAGGGTCGGCTGGTGTTGCAGCTTCCTTTCTTATGCCTCTCGACAGTAGTTGCCTGCCACTTGGCCTTCCATGACGGATTCCGAGTTGCGGTTGTGGAACAGGAAGGTCTTAAGTCCATCGAGCAGAGTCTGAGGGCAGCAAAGTAAGGTGAAGGGAGAGTTCCTGTTGGACAAATCATTCAGAAGAACAGCCCAAATGCCAGATCGCTCGTAGTTCGGTGGCTTGCAGACGGCGAGTCAAGACTCGAGCGAGGGTTGGAGTCGAGACGCGAACTTTGGCGTTGTGTGGGCACCGACGGTGAATGGGCCAGGCGATGTCAGCGGTCGTCCCGCCACATCGTCACGGTGCTCGGGAGAGACCTGAAGAAAGTGTTTCGTCGGTGGAAGAGGAGGTGCGATTGTGGCCTACGGACGTAAGGTAACGAGGGAAAGGAAGGAGGGGAGTTTTTCGAATGTCGCTGTCGTGGAAGGAAGCCCCCATTTCGCCGGGCCCCAGAATAGTGCCGAGGCTTGGCGCCAAAGCATGGACCTCCTCGAGACCACACGTCCTTGGCTTGAATTTGCATTACATCCGTAGCGCGTCGGCAGATCCACAGATCCGCTCAGGGGTCAAAACATGCACCGAACGATAAGTAACATTTCTGTACGAAGCACTTCGTAACGTGAACGATCTCAAGGCACTCTCAGCGGAGATCTGTCAGGCCTGTCCCACACAACCGAAGGGTGTCATCGTCTGCAGCACCAAGCCTCTTCCGAAATGGACGCCGAGTCGCTGGTCAGAATCTTGCGGGCGTACGACGCATCTGTCGATGTGTCCGCGGTGAAGGCAGCCGTCGCTGGGTCAACAAAATCGGCCGACCTCAAGCGATGGGCCGCAGCCCACCTCACCCCTGACACGCTTCTCACCGTCGATGAAGCGAACCAGTACGTCATTCATCAAGAATTACCTTTCGGACCCTGTTGTTGATGTTGGTTATTAATGAAGGGCCAATTAGATATGCTGCCCTTGAGCACGCGGGCCTTGCCGAGAGGCTCGCCGCTTCTTCAGACCTCTCGGCCGCTCGTGTGTTGAGTGAGCGAGAGGTCAAGGAGGCCATAGAGGAACTAACCCGCTCGACCCAAGCCATCGCCCGGCATGCAGAGACACTCAAGCAGCAGCATCAAGCGCTAGACCGCCTTGTTGACGACAACCGCAAGAGCAAGCAAGAGCGCGCCGCCCTCCAAGAAAGCCAGGCCCGCAAATGGCAGGCCCAGCGCAGAGACCTTGCATCAGCCGTATGTACCACCCCGACCCTCCGTGTTCATCCTTCGGAAGATCTTGGCACTAACAGCACTACCAGGCGGATGAACTGTCGCAGTCTTTAGGCTCCCGTATCCACGAGCTGCACCGTAAAACCACCGAATCTGGCGGGACCATCCAGCAGACGGTGGAAACCCTCTTTCAATCAGACGACAAGTTGCTGTCCAGTCTTCAAAAGCTGGCATGCGAGCTGGAAACAGAGGACGCCCAAGAGCAGGCGGATGTCGCCATGCTGCGAGAGACGTACGCCCGGTCTGTGCCTCCCCCCTTCATCATTGTGGAGACCACATACTAACGCCACGCAGGCTGATCAAGTTCACAGTCGAGGGAGTCCGGACGAGGCTTGATCGCATCTATCTAGAGTCCCTTGAGCTCCCTGTCCAGTCGGGGTCCGGCAGCCGAGTCACGGCTGACGAGGTTGCTACCCTGCAAGCGGAGCTAGAATCCCTCTATGCCGAGGTTCTCCCTGTGGCGCAAATGTCGGCCGAGCAGCAGTTCCTGGAGCCGGCGCTGAAGAGTCTCGCCGCAAAGAACGGCCAGGGATTGGCAAGGTCTGCCCAGGCCACCAGCTATGTGAGTCGCCTTAAATCGACGCCCAAGGGTCTTTCCCGGCTGACCGCCCAGATTCACGATTGCCTCGACTACCTCATCGACCGTGCACAGGACCTCGAGGCTCGGCTAGACGCCTTCCAGGCATATCAACTGGCAGCCAATGCCATCCTGGATATTGCCGAGTCCGAGGTGGATTCGCAGGCCGCAGCCGCCACTGCGGATTTCCCTTCGCAGACGGTCGTCACGCAACAGGATGTCATATCCCCGGTCCGTGTTCGAACAAAGCCGCGATCAAGGTACTCGTCTGGCGCGCCCGGCATGGGTGAGGAGTCGCCCCTGGACGAGATTCTTCGCACGCTTGCTATCAGTTTGCCGCCGACCGAAGAGGGACCTGTCAACGTCCACCAGCAGATGATAAAGCTAGCGTCGACGCTGGCTAACCGTCGGGCAAAGGTACAAGATGTCGCACGGAATGTCCAGGACACCTTTGAGGCCGCGACGACGAAGAAAATTGCCGACGGAAAGTTGGCCATCCAAATGGTCCGCGATTCCATCCTTTCCGAAACCCCGTTTGGCGAAGTCCGGCTCGTAGATCCCGAAATCGACGGCTCCATCACTGTGATTTCCCAGGAGCTGGCAGCCGTTGACGAGAAGCTGAAGGACGTCGACAACGGCATGGCGAAGCTCAGGGGCAAGAACCCCAAGAGAGATGAGCTTGTTAGCCGCTGGGGTTCATGAGTGTCTGCCTGCATGGTGTCTGGCTCGGCGTCGCCATGTATTCCTTCCTGCCTGCACCTCGAAAACAAGGCTTACGAGGCCAGCAATGGCCCCATTGGGCGTCAAATCATGGTTGTCCTGCTGAGGGTCAACAGCCATCGAATGGTCTGGCCAAGCAGATCTGCCGAGAAGCTTGGCGGGTTTGATGACATCACAGCATAACTGTACTGTACCTCGACGCCAGCAAGGATAAGGCCTAAATGAAACTGCCTCACAGCCCTTCCGAACTCATCATTCTACCGCAGAAACATCGTCAAACTCTTCCTTCGACCCAGACACCCATCGAACCCGCGACAATCTCTCGCCATCATGGACAAGACGAAAGACACAATAAAGAGGGGGTTGGATAAGGTGGTCAAGACCGATTTGGAGCGTACGTTGTCCATTCTTTCCCTTTCCGGCGCTACGAAACTCACACTCGGTCCACAGCTCAGGAGCCGGGGAAGTCAAGTCTCGACGCGGTCATGCCTAGCCAGCAGCAGCGCGGAGGAACGGCGGCCGGCCTCAACACGAATTCTACCACGGCGGGGGACACTGGCAAGCAGGCCATGGGGCAACCGATGAACAAGCCTAGGCCTTGAGATGTGGTTCAATCTGGTGTTTGCCGAGGGGGTTGTTTTCTGGTAGTGTGAAAGGGGTATTCAGGGTGTGCGGGTTGCGAAAGTTGGCGAGCATAGAGAATACCATGACCCAGCTGTATCCGATTATCCCGTCGTCTTTTAGGTATTCCAACAAGCACCCCTAATGAGATGAGTGAATAACGAGACGGTAATGACAAACAGAGCCTGTTTTGTCGCCCTCAACTCAATATCCAAATACATCACCCAATACCCCCATCCCGTCGGCAACCCCTCACACAATGCTCAACCCCCCTTCCTCCTCGGGCATCGACGCCAGCACGGCCACGGGCACAATAAACGCCCCAATAACAGTCACCGCCACGCCCCCGGTCGCCCCAAAGAAGATGGCAAACGACACGACACAGAGCAGCAGGAAAAGAATATACAGAACATGCGCAATCCCGCAAACCACCAGAAACCTCTCAAAGAACCCTTCCCCCTAAACCGTTTCGCAGCCCACATGTCAGCATCTTTCCAAGTCTTTTAACACGACAAAACAAAAACTGCAGGGAAAGAAAGGGGACTTAAGAGAAGGAAAAAACTCACAACCCTCCACCGCACCCCAACCCCAGAACAGGGAACAGGAACAGCCCTACCCCCCCTTACCTCCGCAATCGCGCCCACGCAGTACGCAATCACAAGCTGGTCGAGAACATACCACAGGCACCACGCCGGTCTCGGGGACAGGCCCCACAGGACAAAGTGGACTGTGTTGGCGATGCCGCGGAGGACGAGGATGGCGGCGACGGACCGGCCGCGGGTGGTGGCGAGGTCGATGTGTGGGAGGAGGCGGGATTGGAGGGTTTGAAGGAAGGGCTGGGGGTTACCGGTATTTGGGTTGTTGGCGGTTGGGGATGGTTCGGATGTGGTGGTTGTAGTGGTGGTGGTGGTTGGGAGGGTGATGGGCATTGTTTCGGTCTGGGGGTGGTTTGGTGTGGGTGTGGTGGGTGCTTGTTGCGGTGGCGAGGATTGGTTGATGGAGGGGCCTGTTTGTTAATGACTTATGGGCTTCTTCGAGTTCGGGTTTTGTGGACTGTTTGAGCAAGTTGATAAATCGTGGATAGCTTTTGCTGGACGAGGCTTTTTATAGCGTCGCGTCTCATTCCATGTGAGACGCGAGGTCAAGAGAGCGTCGCTCTCGACGCCCCTGTCTTTTCTGCAGGGGTTGGTGAGCCCCAATCTCCGCCATCCCGGCCGCCTGGAAGACGCGGAGAACACCGGAGCGGGAATGGGACTCGGCATACGGAAGACCCTACCAAATGAATGGGCCCACCGCCTTTTCATCTTACTGCCCGGCAGAATCGCCCTATCCCCCCATTTTAGTGGTTAGCTCACTTTACCCCTCTTTTCTGTATTGCCAGCTCTTACTACATTTACGAACTTTTTCTGCATTACCAGCATCACCCCCCTATCTGCCATGGTTTACTACGATCCTGCGACCCGCGCTCAAGCGGTCACTCTTAAGCTAGTTGCTTGGCTTGACAATAGCCAGATTGAAGCCATTACCGGACTGAAGCCCCGGACTGTCAATAAATTCTGCGACCGGGCCATCGAACGTGGCTTCGATCCCGAAAGCGTTCCTGCCCTTGTCCTCGACAAACATGTCTGCGATGCGCCGAAGACTGGCCGTCCTTCCAAGCAAGACGACCATAAAGATGCAGTTCTCGAGAAGGTTCGGCACAATCGGTACGGCCGCGAGATGACCTGTGCTTATATTGCGGCTGAGCTAGCCAATGTCGTCTCTGCCATGACTGTCTGGCGTATCTTGCGTGCCGCTGGGATGAAGAAGACAAAGCCAACACGCAAGCCTGGTCTGACGGAGAGGATGAGGAAGGAGCGCTTGGAGTTCTGTCTCAAGCATCAACACTGGACCCTCGATGATTGGAAGCGAGTCATCTGGTCAGATGAGACAAGTGTTGTCCTCAACCACCGCCGCGGTGGTTACCGTGTGTGGAGGACCTCTGCGGAGAAATACGTCAAATCTGTGATTCAGGAGCGATGGAAAGGATACACTGAGTTCATGTTTTGGGGCTGTTATACCTACGATTCAAAGGGGCCATGCCATGTCTGGCAACCAGAGACTGCCCACGATGCGAAGGAGGCTGAGAAGGATCTTGAGGCTCTCAATGCCGCATTGGAACCTATTATGCGGGAGGAATGGGAGCTTAACAACGGGATGAGGAGGCTCAGCATGCGGAATCTGGGTGGCAAGAAGCCAGAGTGGATGTGGGATGCGAAACATGGCAAGCTTAC
>MU863653.1:0-29836 GCA_033575675.1 Parathielavia hyrcaniae | reverse complement strand
GTTAGCAAAGAATGGTGTCGTCCTTATGCTCTCGTTCAGGGCGTTGTTCAGGGCGAACTCCGCGAGTGGTAGCCACAACACCCAGTCGTCTTGTAGGTAAGAGACATGTCCTCTCAGATACTGCTCGAGGAAGGAGTTGGCTCTTTCGGTCTGGCCGTCAGTCTCAGGGTGGAATGCGGTCGATAGCAGCGCCTTCGAGGCTAGCCGGCGGGTTAGGTGTTTCCAGAAGTTGGATACAAACTGCGGTCCTCTGTCGGATACCACCGTTGTCGGGAGCCCATGTAGTTTCCAAATGTGCTTCAGGTATAGGCGGGAGACTTCTTCGGCATCGCAGGTGTCATTGCAGGCAATGAAGTGTTTCATCTTGGTCAGGCGGCAGACTACGACCAATATCGCGTCGTAGCCTTCGCTCTTCGGCAGGTGTGTGATGAAATCCATCGACACGTCCTTCCAGGCTCTCTCGGGGATCGGCAGCGGTCTCAGGACTCCTTGGCGAGCCTCACGGGAAGCGGTGATCCGGGTGCAGGTGTGGCAGTTGGACACCCAGCGTTCGACGTAGGTGAGCATCCCAGGCCAATAGTAGTCTCGGGACAGGACCTCGTATGTGCGCGCTCGCTTCATGTGTCCCGCGATGGCGCTCTCGTGATAGGAACGGACCAGTTCGGCGTGCAATTCGGGGTAGTTCGGGACATACAGGCGGTCTCGGTAGTACAGGTATCCTCCCCGGTCCTCGCACTCTGCGAGTGTGATACCCGGGTGGCGGCTCTGTGACTTCCTCAATGCCTCCAAGACAGACTTCGGCGTTTCGTCTACCTCGTAGCCCTTGGCGAATAGTTCCTTGATGTCCGGTGGCAGCAGCGGTGCGGCTCTCTCGAATGGCAGAGCGGGGCGGGGTGGTTCCGGACAGCGGGCGACCCGGTGGTCCTTCGATCCGCACCGGTAGCACTCCCCTCGTTCCTTCCGTCCGTTCGGACGGGACGCCCGCTGTACGCTCAGGTCCATGGGGTCACCTTGGTTCTGGCTTCGAGTGGGGTGCGGGGACCCGCTCCGTGTGGGCGGCTCAGCGGTCGCGCGAGGAGAGGCGGCCTGGGCATGGCTGGTTCGGGTAGTCGGTGCAGGTGTCGCTTGGTAGAACCGGTTCCGTCGATTCTCCAGTTCTTGCAGGAAGGCGGCGTACTGGTGGAATTCTCGGCTGGGGGGGTCGTGGTGTAATAGCATGCCGCGGAGTTCACGGGAGATCGCCTGTTCCAACAGCGTAGGTAGTGAGTCTTCGGCCATCTGCCCCTCCAGGGCTAGCCGTTGGAATTCGGAGAAGAAGGTGCTAAAATCCTTGTTGGACTGTCGGAGGCGGAACAGGTCATTCCGCGCGTTGGTCACTCGGTTGGGGTCCCCGAACGCCTTTTCCAGGTAGGCGAGGATATCGGGGTAGTCGGGAAATTGGGGGATACCATAGGCAGTCTTTGGCAAGATCAGCTCGTAAGCTCTTCCACTCAGTCGGCCGGCTACGTAGGTTAGGCGGGAGGTAGCGGTTGGAAATCGATCTGCATTGGCCGTCATCTTCGCGTAGATTTGTTGCGTGAAGCGTCGAAGGTCTGTGCGAGATCCGTCATACTTCTCCGGGTCTGGGAGTTTTTCACTGATGAAGGCAGATCCGGTACGTGGGGCAGTAACAGGCGTAGGCGTTCCCGGAGCAGTATCTGCGGGAGGCTCAGCAGGAGGGTTCGTAGTGAGGAGAGGGTCGGTTGGCGGGGTATGTACAGCGGGCGTAGCGGCAGCGAGGAGTTGGGCCTTCTCAACTTCGAGTCGGCCAATCTTCTCGGCAGCCTTCGCGGTTCGTTCAGTGTTCCGTTCCTCCCGTTCGCTCAGTTGCTTTTCCTGGTAGCCGATAATCGCATCGCGTTTCGCAATTTCAGTCTGAAGGGACGAGACGGTATCGTCGTGGTCGCGGGCGACGGCACGGAGGGCGGCGTTCTCCTTCTCCAGAGAGGCCGCGTATCCGTCCATATTCCTCAGGTAAAACATCCAGCGTTCCGAATGTTCGCCGACGTGCGCGGCCAAGTCTGGCGCGGTGTCGGGGTTCGCAGGGGGTTCCGGGCGGGTAGCCATCGTGTTGGAGACGGTCGGCTAATGGGTGGGAGCTACGTAATGTCACGGGCGGGGCAGGCAGGTAGTCCAATGACAGTAATATTCGGGCTAAGCTACAGTCTGGGCTCTATTCCGTCGTGTACGGGCAGGCTCTGTTGTCAAGACGTAGCTCGAAGAGCTACAAACAGGTCTCGCGGCGGCGAGGTGCAGGATCTTCAACCCACAGGGGCCCGTGCTTCCCAGATGTCGGGCCCCACCCGCGGTCCCGGCAGGCACGGCGCAGTCGCCGTGACAGCACTTTTGTATGTTTTGTATGGGATTGAGGTGGGCGATAAGGGGGTGGGCGAGAACCAGGGTGTTTTTGACTTAGACGACACGTGGGTTCGGCTCCGGGGCATTGGTAATTCTCCGCATGGTTCGGGAAAAGTGGGCGGAGAGATAGATGGGTTCCGGCAATGGTAACCGGCTCGTCGCTGATGATAAAGAGTCCCGATTGCCGCTTCAGGTTCCGCACTATTATTAATGCTGAGCCCGAAGCCGGCCCCCTTCTATCACTGATTAGACTCGAGCGGCCGCGGCGGACGAGATAATGATTGTGTCGAAACCGGGATCCAGGCTTTCCATTATCATTGCTGCCGCGTGGGCTACCGCATTAGCTTCGGAGTCCTGTGGTCATCATGAGGGGGGCTGCTGCTGCTGGCTGAGCCCTATTTGTGTAACCGACTCTGCCGTCTCCGTCTTCTCGGACCGTCGTGTTGCATCTCGCCTTTGTCAGGGTACCTAGCTTTCCACCATGAGCGTCCAGTCCATCAAGCAGTGGGCGCGGCTGCCCACGAACGAGCAGTCCATCTCCAATGTCTGGATCAACGACGACATCCGGCCTCTGCCGCCGCACCGCCGGACATGGACCGTCTGGACCTTTTCGTCCTTTTGGACGACCAACCAGGTTGCCCGTAGGTGGAGTGGCAGTCTGATACAACATATGTGCTGACTGACTGACGGACTTCCAGTCTCCAACTGGCAACTGGGCGGCTCCCTCGTGGCGGCGGGCCTGAGTGTGTGGCAGGCCATGATCTCGGTCATCCTCGGCAAGTGCATCGTAGCCGCCGTGGCCGTCATCAACGGCTACGTGGGCGCCGAGTGGCACATCGGTTTCCCCATCGTCAGCCGCTACGTCTGGGGCGTGCGGGGGCAGTTCGTCGTGCTCGTGCAGCGCATCATCCTGTCGCTCGTGTGGTTCGCCGTGCAGAGCTGGACGGGGGGCATCTGCATCGCCGTCATGCTGTCGGCCATCTTCCCGTCCTTCCAGACCATCGGCAGCGTCTTCCCGGAGTCGTCCAACCTCGACACCAAGCAGTTTGTCGGCTGGGTCCTCTTCAACGTCCTCCTGATTCCCGTGCTGTGGATCCGCCCGGAGAAGTTCAAGGGCACCCTGCTCGCCTTCAACGTCGTCGCCTCGGTCACCCTGGTGGCCATGATGAGCTGGTCGCTCGCTGCCGCTGGGGGCGCCGGTGAGTTGCTGTCGCAGGGCAACAAGGCTATGAGCTCCAAGGAGCTCGGCTGGGGTATTACGAGCGGCGTGTCGACTGTCATTGGGAGCATTGCGGTTGGGTGAGTACCTACTTTACCCTCGCCCCCCTGATTTCACTAGATGAGTTGATGTTGACCACTCCCCCAAGTCTTACCAACCAACCAGACTACTCGAGGTTCGCCCGTCGTCCTGGCGACCAAGTATTTGGACAGTGGTTCGCCATCATGTATGTCCTCCGACCTTACGTCGTCCTGCAAGTCCTCTGACATACTGCGTAAATAGCTTTCTCGGAGCATTGTTCCCCTTGTTTGGTTGTCTCACCGCGTCCGCCACGCAGGCGTACTTTGACGTAGCCGTTTGGAATCCTCGTACGTACAAGAATCTGTTTTGCAGTCAGTACGAGTCCTGTTCACTCACATCTCTACCAGCCGATCTATCCCAGCTGTGGCTCGACACCTCCTACACCAGTGGCGCCCGCGCCGCAGCCTTCTTCTCCAGCTACATCAACATCCGTTGCGGCGCCTACATCGGCCTCGTCCTCAGCATCGCGCTCTGCCCGTGGGAGCTACTCTCCTCAGCCGCCGTCTTCATCAACGTGCTCTCGGCCTGCAGCGTCTTCCTCGGCCCCGTCATCGGCATCCAGGTGTGCGACTACTGGGTGATCCGGCGGCGGCGCATCAAGCTGTCAGACCTGTACCACCCGCGGCCCGAGGGCATCTACTACTTCTTCCACGGCTTCAACTGGCGGGCTTTCGTCGCCTGGGTCCTCGGCTTCTGGTCGCAGCTTCCCGGCTTCGCGCAGACGGTGACCCCGGGGTCCGTCACCGTCGACGAGGACTGGATCAACGTCTTCAACCTGGCCTTCCTGATAGGGTTTGCCATCTCCTTCACCATGTTCTACGCCTTCAACTATTTCTGGCCTCCCAGGGGCCTGGGCGAGACTGACGAGCACGACATCTTTGGCTCCTTCACCCTCCAGGAGGCGGCGAAACTTGAAATGGCGCCTAGTGCCGGGTTTCAGGCTGTTGAGGGTGTGCCGGAGTCTGACGGAGTGGGCAGCGAGAAAGAAGCCACGCTGGAGAAGGGTTACAGAGTGTAGGACGATGCTTCCGCTAGAGTCTCATACCTTACTATGACCAAAGACTACCAACGCGAGGACATATCTAATGAACATGTTTGGAAATTACCGGTCCTTGCCAAGTTTGCGTATGAAATGGCGAGAAATGGCGACGTAACTCACACAAACCGGTGCACAATCACGACACCACAACCCGTCTCCTACAACACAACTTCCCACTCATCCACATCCTCCTCTTCCCCTGCGAGCGTCTGTCCATCCCAGTCCCGGCGCCCCACGTTCCCCTTATCCCCCTCACCAACACCCGTCCCCTCACCACCTCTTCCTTGCCCCTGACCTCTCTCACCACCACCCATCACCTCCCCACTACTAATACCAACCTCCCGACCAGCCTCAACCTCCTTCTTTTCCTCCTCCCCCTCCCCCTCAAAACCCCCCAAACCCAGCTCCCTCCCCCCAAACACCCCCTCCCTCCCCTCCACAACCCTCCACGCCCCCTCCCAACAAACAACCAACCCCATTTCCCCCCTCACCCACCCCTCCCACTCCCCCACCTCCAACCGGCCCGCAAACGGATTCGCCCCGCGCCCCCTCTTCCCCAACTCCTCCAGCTCGCGATACTGCTCGGCACAAACCGCCGCAAACCCATCCTGATCAATCTCTTCCGCCGCGTGGCACACACACCCGTGTTTCAGCTGGGGCGGGTGGTCGTATGGATACTGTCGCGGGTAGGAGACGGCGAGGCACCGGGAGCCAGGGCTGTCGTTTGGGATGGGGAGGTCGGCGTGGCAGGGGCAGTTGTGGAAGATAATGAATTTTTTGGTGGTTGGGTCGGTGTGGGAGGCGCGAAAGGGGTCGGGTGGGGAGGGAGGGTTGTAATCCTGGTTTGAGGACTCGGGCGGGGAGAGGTAGTGGAGGGTGAGGGTGAGGGTGTGGAGGATGTGGGCGGTGGGGAGGGGGGAGTGGGTGGTTAGGAGGGAGAGGTGGGTGCGGAAGAGAGGGAGGAGGGAGGTGCGGGTTTGGGGTTGGATTTGGGCTTGGTTGGGGGTGGCAATGGGATGGGTTGGTTTGATGAGGTGGTGGTGGATGTATTTGAGGAGGTGGGCGTGGGTTGTGACTTGGTCGGGCGGGAGGGTTGGGTTGATGGATTTGGCATCTTCGAGGAGGATGGTTTGGTGGAAGTGGAGGATCTCGAGCGAGGGAAGCTCAGGGATGAGGCCGGCCTTGTTGAATGGCTCGTTGAGCCCGACAGAAGAGGGGTTGTAGTCGAACCTGAACTTGCCCCCGTAAATGCAATCGGGGAGCGGCTTTAGATCTGGCGGCACAAAGCGCCCGCGGGCCTCGAGGCTGTCCCAGAGCTTGGAGGTGTAGTGTGCTGTCCATTCCGAGGGGGAGATGCCAAAAATCTCTTTGAACAGGACGTAGCTCATGTCCTGGACGAGCTCGCCCTTTCCAGCCGATGTGAGCTGCGACAGGGCAGCGTGCACCAGCTGGACGTAAAAGTACAACTGCGTCTCGGAGAAAGGAGCGGCCAACGGCTCTACCGATCTCAGGTGCATCGCATACTTCTGCAGCGAGGAGAAGGCTATGTTGATGAACCAGCTGCGTCGACGTGTTTCGCCGGGTCGGAGGTAGCGCTGCACGACTGCAAAGGCAAAACGGAGGAGGCGCTCAGGGTCGCCATGCTGCTTCTTTGTCAAGCGCTCGCGGAATTTTGGATCTTCGTAGATCAGAGGTTCGACAAGGTCGCGCAAGTTGGGCAGCATCCAAAAATTCTCGGCGTGGGGCGACTTCAGCATGACGGATGTGTAGTACGTATTGGGCAGCTTCTCGTCCATGAGCTCTGGGAAGAAATGGATGACGCGTTTAACGGAGATGAGACCTGGCGCGGTGTGATGGTAAACGCGAAAGGCGGAAATGGCCAGCTTGATTTGGTAGAGCCAGAATACCGTGAGGGTCCTACGCGGCGTTAGTTTATCTCGTTCGAGTCTACCCCATGACTGGTAGCGTAATTAATTACCTCGACTCTGGGAGCAGTTGAAACTGGGAGCCTCGCTGTTTGAAGTTGTGCACCTCGGCGGCAAAACTCGTGGCCACCTCGAGCAAGCCTTTGTCGCTATTCTCCCGGCGTAAGAGCGTCAAGTATGCGGCTCTGATGTAGTATTTGTGCTTCCACGGAACAAGGCGACCGTGGTGGAAGGCAACCTGGAATTCTTGGTCGGATAGCTCCCCAGGAGGTCTGATGCTGTTTCCGGACACCCTTGGGCGGTAGATTTGTGGGTTTGTGAGCATGGCCTCGCCAACTACTCGGCAACCATCCTCGACTGGCAGCTGGAGGACACCGCGCCCGAAATCACCAGACTTCTCGGAAGCGTCGTCCCGCTCGGAATGATGGCGCAACTCGTCCTCAAAGCGGGCGGCAATGCTGTCATGGCCAGTTCGCGTGAGAGCTTCCCTTGGGGTGTTGATGACGACCCAGAAGCCTCTGCCCCCGTGCAGTTTCTGCAGCTCCATGTAGCGGCTCATGCACTGGATGGACTCTTCGATGTCTGTGCTGGAAGGATCGTGAACGAACAGGAACCCGGAATTGGCCTTCAGCAGGTTCAAGCGGTCGTGAAGATGTCGAGGGGCTACGACGTGTCAGTATATGTCCATGCATTGTCAAAAAGTCTCGCCTGGAATGCAACGTACGAACTGTGGCCGGGTGCGAGTTGTGTGGCCGAAAGTAGCGAAACACGGTAAGCGGTCGTTCAAGCACCTGGACAGTCGCCGTCTTGAGCCGGCCATCGGCCCAGTTCTTGACAGGAACCGTGTCAGCCTCCCACCACAGATGGGCAACTGCCATGGAAGTCGGCAGTCCGCAGACCAGAAGTGAACATTCTGGCGCCGGTTCCTTTGGCGGGGGTATCTGCGAGTCCTCTTTGCGAGGGCCGAAGGGCAAAGAAACCATCATGCATGAGCTAATCTTCAGTTTTGCTATTCAAAAAAACGTGGAAGTTGACGGAGTCAGATTGGAAAGACTGAGACACCGCTGTGATTCTTAAGTGCAGAGAATATTCATGCCAAAACGTGTCATCCGCAAAGCTTGCTGAATGGAGCAGGCAGCACTGAAGGCAGCAGCAAGACGAGGTGGCGTGCAGCCCTAACCCTGAGATCTCCCCCTTTCCGTCTTTTGTGCCTTGAAGGCTTGTAGCGAATTAGCAAATAACTCGAGGACAGAACATGAACAGTGCTTTTATCTGCTGCTCCTTTAGACCGGTAATTCTAATGAAGAGGATGGCCATTGTACGTATTTGTCCCAATGCCACATACAATCTTGGGCTTTACTCCAAGGACAGAACAAATAATACCTACCTATGTAAGCTAGGCTAGGTAGGTGCCCTGATCTTATCTTGATGACTGGAGCTGCTGTACATGCATCGAACTCAGGCTCCAATCTATATGAGGATACTGGCATCATCATCCTGAACAAAGACCTTGATCTGCTCGACTGCCGCATTGTGAACCGAGCGTGTTCTAGTACTGCCAGTCGAAGGAACTAGGAGCCCTGTCCTCATCATTTAAACGCGCCAGTCTAAACCTTTAGCACCATCCATTCCTCTTGTTTACCGCTCCTGCCCTTTTAAACCTCGTATTTGGAATTTCTTGACGAACTGAAATAACCAGACGCAAGAGCGGCTTGCCTTCGAGCCAGCAAGGGCGTACCGTACTGCTATCAGCGGAAACCTCACCACTTGGGGCCGTCCAGATTGCGCCGCTGTGTGCATCCCGTCTCTCCCATCCCCCAACTATTGACAGCACTGCACCATACTTTTATCCTAACAACCCCCTCCCCCCCCCCAAGAAACCAGCAATAACCACAACCCAACAATACTAACAAAAATGTGTACAGGTCGACAAATCCGCTTCCTGTGCCCCGTGGCCCTCGCCCGCAACTCGCTCTGTCCTTACTACGACGTCCTCCTCGACTCGCCCCTGGTCTATGCCTTGCTGTGGCAGCAGACCATGTGGGTGTGCTGCGGCAACCACCCCAACGGTTGCAAGGAGTGTGATACGCTGTACGAGCCCGGCAACATCGAGTGGTACGACGCGTGCGCGCTCGAGTGCGATCCGTGTGGGGCCAGATTGAAGGCGGAGATAATGCGGGAGATGAAGGAGATGGGCGGGTTGGATGAGGGTCAGGATTCTAGTAAGGTGGACGATGATGATGATGATGATGATGATGATGATGATGATGATGAGGAGGAGGAGGAGGAGGAGGAGGAGGAGGAGGAGGAGGAGAAGGAGGCTGTGATCGAGGACCGTGATAAGGAAGAACACGATGTGGAGATGGAGGAGGACGGGGACGAAGATATGGGTGTCGAGTTGGATGATTGCAATTGCGACTGGTGCAAGTTCATGCAAGCAACAAACTTTGAGAAGTGAGGGGGAGATGAGCAAACGAAGAAAGCACCATGATGTCCTAGCATGGAAGAGATGGAGCTGGCTGTACTTGTACAACACCTAGATGGTACGGGTATAGGGGTCATCCCGATATAGGGATGGAGTATGTTTGGCTCTAGCATGAATAAATGGCTCTTGGACATGGTCGGTTGACTTTCATTGCCTAATAGATAGTATGTTACCGGCTCCCACTAGACGCACGGGTCCGTGCGCTTACGTAAACCTGAAAACGGCTTAGTTAGTGGGAGCCTATGTTACCTGAAGGGGATAAGAACCAAGCCCTTTGTGACTCCCGTTAATATGAATGGTCGTGCTTGGTAACAAAAGTAGGGGGATGCTGCATGAATTCTCACAATGTCCTTGGCTACTAGGCTTTTCTACCAGGTACTGGAAGACTGGGAAACACTTATTAATTACCACCGAAAGAGGACGTTAAGTGGTCAAAGAGCGAAGCGTCAGCCTGCGCCCTGAGGTGAGGTCGGGGGTGTCGACACGTGAACTCACTGCTAACGAATGACGTGCCAGAGGAGAAGTCTAGTTGTACCCGTCATTTGTCGGCTTGAAAAAAGGCAAAATTCTCTCAAAACGGTCTACGCAGGACAACAATACGCATTTGTAGCAAGTCTCATCGATCAGGTCGTCAGGGGAAGCGGGAACAAGCTTTCGATGCGGCTGAGCTGAGAACAAGGCGGAGGCCGAGAGTCAGCTGCCCCACCTTTTCCCCGGCCGTTTGACAGCCGGTCCCCACCGCGCTCAGACCAGCAGCAGGGGCGTCGGCATCTCCGCAAGCACAAGAGATCGTGCATCACACCCTGACACCCTGACCTTTGCGTCACATCAGCGCAAGAGTCAAAGAGTGAGACTTGAGTTCATGGCATTAACACGACGCCAGCATAGAGTCTACCTAGAAAATTATGGTAATACAATCAACCGGCAGTCAGAGTTTCGTTTGATGCAACTGGACGTGCTGCGAACGGTGAACGTCAAAGCGTGCCAAGCCTGATTCATCCGATTCTCTCAGACGATCCCTGACCCGGCACGAGCCCGGCAACCATAACCCGAAACCCAAAACAGCCCGGTGCACCAACAAATTTGCGCCATCGCGCCGTGCCGCACTCGCCTCCCTTTTCTTCGCCGCAACTGTTTTGATTCTTGTCTCTCGGGCTATTTCTGTTCCTAACTTCCTACCGCTGAGAAATTTCAGTTTTTATGTTCCTTCAACAATCGGACGCACCTTGCAGAGACACGAGTGCCTGGATGAAATCGCCAACAAAATTGGAACCCTTTGCGATCCCCTGAGTCCTGACTCGCCGCCCATTACTGACCGCCCACTTCGGTCGGTGTCCTGCGTTTCATTTTCTCTTCCCATTCGCCCCCTGGCCTTGCGGTTTCTGCCCACAGGAACCAGTCTCACGCTCTCCGGCCCCACCGCCTTCCTGCACAGATCGAGCGGATGCAGTGCATTGCGGTCGGCCTCTGACGGTCTGGATTCTGCCGGAGACTTGTCGCTGTTCGCCGACCCAGGCGCCACCCGAACACAAGGAGGCAGCCTCCGATCAATAGGGGGGCAGAAGGGGTTCTCCGCCCACTCTTAAAGAGCACGGCAGCGCCATCGCACCTACCCGTGGCAGTGCGTGCCTATCATCAAACCGACTTCACATCTTCGAAGATGTCGCCCTTCAGTTCGACACCCGCCGCGCCTGTCGCGTCCCAAGCCTCCCGACCGACCGACGAGTCTTCCACCGCGGACCCTACCACACGCCGAATCGTGCAGATGCTGGACTGGCTTCCTGCTCAGGAAGCCATGTTCTCCGGCTCTGCTGCCACCCTCCCAATCCGACCGCCACCCCAAGACCAATCCAATCCTGCGCGCATGCCTTCCCCGCGACGACAACGAAGCATGAGCGTCTCCCTTCCTTGGCGGCAGCGCCCAAAGTCGGCGTTCCTCGAGCCTAGCCTAGATGCCGGGTACCCGAACCTTTCGACCCTGTCCCTCGAGAAAAGCAAGAGTCATGGATCTGGCTGCCCGCGAGGCACTAGTCGCGCCTCGAGCCCCTCAAAACAGAGTCCCTACAACTTCAAGCGGATGCTGCGCCGGGCTTCCCTCTCGCTCAAATCCGGGGTCAAGGGGTTTGTTCAGCGGCGGACCTCGGTCCCAGCGGCAACAACATTCGACAGCGATGACCGGCCGGCACGACCGCACTTCTCGGGCGCGTCTCCCCATGCTCCGCGGCCGACAACGTCACAAACCACCTGGAATCGCCTGCGGCAAGCCACCAGCTTCCACCGGCACTCGCGGCTGCTCCACACAGGATATGACGACCACAGGTTTGACAATGACCTCTTTCCGATCGAGTCGCCGACACTCCCGGTTCCCGGCTGCCGCGAGCAACCGCCGATCATCCCGCGCAACACCGGGGCCGCGGCCAGGCACGCCGCTGCAATTGCCTGCAATGGGCCCCACGGCTACGATGTCATGGATGGGCCTTTCCCGCGCCCAGGCTGGCTTGCAGAACATGCGCTAGACGACCACGAGAGCGGGATTGGCATCGCCCTGACGAGCTCCGAGATGGAGGCATATGTCCCCGGCGACGAGTTTGACTCAGACGTGGACGTGGGCTCCGGCCTGAAGCGCGACGAAACCGCCATCATAAAGGTTGACTTCATCGCACAGCTTCCGACCGAGTTGGCAATCCAGATCCTGGCGTTGCTTGATGCGCCGACGCTCAACACGGCCAGCAGGGTGTGCTCCGGCTGGTACAACGTCATCAGGAACCAGCACATCTGGCGCGAGTCGTTCCTGCGGGAGAAGACGACGACTTACGCGACTAGCGGACCTGTCCAGCCGGGAACCGGCTTGGGCGTGCCCCTGGTCCAGCCGACAAACGACTGGAAGGAGATATACCGGGTAAAAACCGAGCTCGACAGGCGCTGGAAGGAAGGCAAGGCGCGGCCGGTGTATCTGAACGGGCACACAGATAGTATCTACTGCCTCCAGTTCGATGAGTACGTTGTCCCCCGCATCCTCTCCTCTGTTCCTCCTCCGCGTTACTAACCTCTCCGACCAGATCGAAGATCATCACCGGCTCCCGCGACCGCACCATCCGCGTCTGGGACATGCACACCTTTGCCTGCAAGCTCATCATCGGCCCTCCCGAGATCGTCAACGACTCCTCCTTCAACCTCCTCTACGACGAGCACGACAACCCAGTGCACTACGCCACCATCCCGGACATCGACGGGTCCGCGACCAAAGACGGCCTCCCGCGGGCCCCGCTCCGCGCCCACCACTCCGTCCCGGCCCTCTACGGCCCGCCGATGCACCACAAGGCCTCGATTCTCTGCCTGCAGTACGACGACCGCATCCTCGTGACGGGCTCGTCGGACTCGACCTGCATCGTCTACTCCCTCGCGGCCGGCTACCGCCCCATGCGGCGGCTGCGGCACCACTCGGCGGCCGTGCTCGACCTGGTCTTCGACGACCGGCACATCGTGACGTGCTCCAAGGACGTGTCCATTTGCGTGTGGGATCGCGCGACGGGCGCCCTGCTGCGGCAGCTGCGGGGCCACTCGGGCCCCGTCAACGCGGTGCAGATGCGCGGCAACACCATTGTCTCCTGCAGCGGCGACTTCCGCGTCAAGCTCTGGAACATCGACACGGGCAAGAACATACGCGAGTTTCTCGGCCACAAGAAGGGCCTCGCCTGCAGCCAGTTCTCCGAGGATGGCCGCTACGTCGCCAGCGCGGGCAACGACAAGGTCATCCGCATCTGGGACGCCAACACGGGCGAGTGCGTGCGCGAGATGGAGGCCCACGAGAACCTGGTCCGGAGCCTGCACGTCGACAGCGTCAGCGGCCGGCTGGTCAGCGGGAGCTACGACTCGGACATCAAGGTGTGGGACATGGAGACGGGCCAGCCGCTGCTGGATTTCCCCAAGTGGCACTCGAGTTGGGTGCTGAGTGCCAAGAGCGACTACCGGAGGATTGTTAGCTCCGGGCAGGATCCTAAGATCTTGATTTTGGATTTTGGGGCTGGGGTTAGGGGGATTGACATGTTGGAGAGTGCGCCTCTACCAAATGGGGCGGGCGCTCCTGCTCCTGGGGGGGCTGAAGAGGTGGGGTATATATGACAATGCGTCGACAGGGAGAGAGGAGTGATGCGGAAGCGGCTGTACGAGCCGGGTAATGGTAATGAATGTGGAGGAATGAGAAACGTGGCTGACTCTTGCTGGCGAGTGTTGGTCGCTGTCGAGCTTCTGTATGGGGATGTGGGAGGAGGACATGTCTTGGATCTTGTCTTCGACTTACCCAGCACACTTGGATTGTGGCGTGCTGGCTCTATCTGCTTTCCTCATGTTGGCTTGTTGCATTGCGAGCGGGCATTGCGTTATGTTTTGTGGATTCACTGGCATTTAGAGCATCTGCATCTTCTGGGGGAATAGTTAGAGCTAGCTGGGCCAGCCGCCGTGGATAATTACGAAACATCCCATTCCATTCCATGTCTGTCCGGCGGTGAAGTGATGCGTTGACCCGGCCGAGAATGCGGAGTCCGGTCTTGACTCCGGCTTTCCGAGAACGGGTGCCTGCCGTGCCGGGCGGACTACCGAACAGACTACCCACCGAATTTCCCGTGCTTGGTTGCTTCACGGTTATCGACAGTTTCCTCCATTTAGCAGGCAGTTGATATGTGCATGCAGAGGGCGAAGCTGCGGTCCGGACACGAAGTGGCGGTTGTCGGATTAACATCGACGGAATGCTACTTATGCGTTCGGAGACCGCTCGGGCACGCAGGGAGGCGAGTCCCGCTGTTTGACGTACGGCCCCGGCCTGCCTCGGACTGGCCCGCGGGTCTTTTTCTGTTGGGACCATCTTCAGGGACCGACAATTTGCCCTGGTTAGAAGCTGGCGGCATACGGAGAGTAACATGCCTTGGGCGGCTTGGCGGGGTGACAACCTGAACAAAACAGCAACCCAACGGAAACGGTGGCGGCGAGCTGCAGCGAAGTGCTGTGTGGGGAACTTGAACGAGATGTCGTTCGGCCTACAAAATGCCGAACTAATTTATGTGAAGCATAAGGTTGCTGGTGCCTGGACAGTGGACACTTGCTTTGCGACCTCCCACAAAATCCGACTTTGGGGCTTTGAGAGGCGACGGAGTGGCTTGCCAGGGCGCCGTCAGGGGAAATGAAACCCTAAGCCTACCCGTGACGGCTGAGGCGTTGACGCGCCGCATCCCAGCGTATCGTGGCGCATTCTGCGTGGGGTCTGTGATGCGGCATTCCCATCGATTGGCATGGGACGAACTGCCATCTGCAATCCCAGCACTGCAGCAGCCATAGAACGGGCACCGCTGGCCTGGCAGGGACGACATCTCAAACTCGGGAAGTAGGGGTCTCTCTCGTTGGAGGTTCTGAAAATGGAAGGGGCAAAGAAGGGGAAAGCAATTGATTGGCCAGGAGAGCTCTGCGGGGATGCCCCACTGTCGTTTCGAAACGCCGCCTCTGCAGCGAGTCGATCGCTGAATGTCGTGCGGGCAGCGGGAACTTTGCCGAGTTCCGCAGCTGCAAGAACCTTTCTGGCGATCAACTTCCACCGCCCGTCACCCAAAACGCTTTGCACTCTAGCACTGCTTCGCCAATTCCGCGCTCCATGCCCATAGGTGGCCAATCTGCGTCAATACTGGAATGCCGTATTTTCCAAATGTTGGATGGGAATGCACCCTTCCGCGCTCGCCGCGGTACTTTGTCGTTGGCCGTCGCCGGTCCGCGTTTGCATGAACCTGACCCCTGAATATCTGGGTGGCTAGATCGGCCCGACCTTTCTTTTCCTTCGTCCGGTGTTTCGGTCCCACATTCACAATGGACCCAGTTGATCGCCTGAACGTCCCCTGTCGAGCATCGAGGAGCCTATGGCCACCGTCCGCAAGTCGAATGGTGGGAGATGTCTCTTCCGTTTCTCTTGCCCCCTGTCAGAGGTCCAGAGATGCGTGTTCCAGGCGCCGAGACCAAGCGATTAACGTTACCAAGATGTTCAGGAATCCACTGGCGCTTTGCCAAGTTGCGCAGTCTCATCGACTCGTCCTACCTACCTGACCACATCCACCGCATCTGATACCCTCGCTGGCATGTGGGAGGCTAGCGTCAAGAACGGGCGCACGGCAGCGTATCCATGGCCAGTGTCTCCACCCTAGGAGCAACATGAAGAGGCCGTCACCGGGGTCCGTGACCAGAGGTTGGGGTACCAGGGTGACGGAGGCGGCTGCAGCTCGTCGCATCTTTGGGTAGCAACGCTGCATCAAGAAACGCGGGAAGCGTCCATGATGGGTCGTTGCGCAGACGGGAATGGCCAAGCCCTAGTTGCAACACAGGATATAAGACTGCTCCTCCTGCTTGCAACTTGTCAAGCTCTCCTCCTGTCGACCAACCTCTAGAGTACCACTCCAACATCTTCTTTTCACTCCTTTTCTGCTCTTCATTCGTTGCCTTTGCTGGCCAGGGCGTCTTTGGCTGGCTCAGAGTACTTTTTCCAAGTAAGTGTCTTTCTTTACTTTCCCTTTCTGGAAACATGCCCCAACACAATGGCCTCGAGTGAGCTTTCATGCCGCCTCATTGTCCATGCCGTGACTCGGCTATTGTTACTCATTGTTCAACGCCACACCAACATTGTCTGCTATTTTGGCAACGCTGTCATTGGGATGTGCAGCTGTCCATTGTTCATTGAACTAGCGCACAATGACTCCAATCTCTACCCCCGGGGGCCATGTGGGCCGTCTTCTCGACTTCATGGTTCATGTCTTTCCCCTTGCTTTACAATCACCCACGCCCCAACTTGACCCTTTCTGCAGCACTGCTTCTGGAAGCCAAGCTAATTCGAGCAACTCAAGACTAAAACACCTTACCATTTACCGACATCTGGAGATAGCTGGACCTACACCATGATGCTCTCAACGATATCCACGTTATTCGTGGCGGCTCTGGGCCTGGCATCCCCAGCCCTCGCAGCGCCATCGCCACGGCAAGCCTCGGGCTGGTGGCTGGCAAGCATCCAACGGCAGGGCGCGCCCGCCTTCAACGCCGATCCCAACTACAAGGTGTTCCGCAATGTGCAGGACTACGGCGCCAAGGGCGACGGCTCGACCGACGACACGGCCGCCATCAACCAGGCCATCGCCGACGGCAACCGGTGCGGCGAAGGCTGCACCTCCCAGACGACGACCCCGGCCCTCGTGTACTTCCCTCCCGGCACGTACGTCGTTAGCAAGCCCATCATCCAGTTCTACTACACGCAGCTCGTCGGTGATGCGCTTGCCCCTCCGACCCTCAAGGCGTCGGCCGATTTCTCGGGCATGGCTGTCATCGACGCGGATCCCTACGACGACACGGGCAAGAACTGGTGGACCAACCAGAACAACTTCTTCCGCCAGATCCGCAACTTTGTCATCGACCTCACTGCCATGCCCGTCGAGGTGGGCGCGGGCATCCACTGGCAGGTCGCGCAGGCGACCAGCCTGCAAAACATCGTCTTCAACATGCGTGAGGACGGCGGCGACAGCAACCGGCAGCAGGGCATCTTCATGGACAACGGGTCCGGCGGCTTCATGGTTGACCTGACCTTCAACGGCGGGAACTACGGCGCATTCTTCGGCAACCAGCAATTCACGACGCGCAACCTGACCTTCAACAACTGCAAGACGGCCATCTTCATGAACTGGAACTGGGCCTGGGTGTTCCAGGACGTCAAGATCAACAACTGCGGCGTGGGCATCGACATGGCCAACGGCGGCCCGGACAGCCAGACGGTCGGCTCGGTGCTGGTTCTCGACAGCCAATTCACCAACACGCCCATCGGTATCAAGACGGCCTACGACCCGGCTTCCCCCCACACCAACGGCACCCTCATCCTCGACAACGTCGACATGACGGGCACAACCCAGGCCGTCGTCAACGACGCCACGGGCGCCGAGATCGTCCCGGGCGGCCAGAAGGTCGACTTCTTCGCCCAGGGCCGGACGTATGAGTCGTCCGGACCCGGCTCCGGCAAGGCGGTCCAGGCTCCGCAGGAGGCCGTGCCGAAGCCCAGCGTGCTCCTGGACCCGGCCACGGGCAAGGTCTTCACGCGCACCAAGCCGCAGTACCAGGAGGTGCCGGTCGGCAACTTTGTCAGCGTCAAGTCCAACGGCGCCAAGGGCGACGGGCAGACGGACGACACGGACGCGATCCAGGCCATCTTCGACGCGGCGACCCCAGACCAGGTCGTCTACTTTGACCACGGCGCCTACATCGTCACCAAGACGGTCCGGGTGCCCAAGGACATCCGCATCACGGGCGAGGTGCTGCCGCTGATCCTGGCGGGCGGCGACAGCGCTTTCAAGGACCAGGCGAACCCGCAGCCCGTGTTCCAGGTAGGCCAGCCGGGCGACAAGGGCGCGGTCGAGATGTCGGACCTCATCTTCGGCACGGCCGGCCCGCAACCCGGGGCCATCATGATGGAGTGGAACGTGGCGGGCACGACGCCCGGCGCGGCCGGGCTGTGGGACGTGCACACGCGCATCGGCGGGTACGCCGGCACGCAGCTCGAGCTCGAGCAGTGCGCCAAGAACCCCAACGCCACCAACCCCATCAACCCGGCCTGCTTCGGGTCCTTCATGATGCTGCACGTGCCCGCGGGCGGCAGCGCCTACCTCGAGAATACGTGGTACTGGGTGGCGGACCACTCGCTCGAGCCCGAGGACCGCGACGAGCAGATCGACGTCTTCAACGGCCGCGGCGTGCTCATCGAGGGCGAGGGCCCCGTCTGGGGGTGGGCCACGGCCTCGGAGCACTCGGTCCTCTACAACTACCAGTTCCGCAACGCCTCCAACATCTACCTGGCCCACATCCAGACCGAGACCCCCTACTTCCAGGGCAACCCGGACGCGACGCAGCCCTTCACCGTGCACGCGCAGTACGCCGACCCGGACTTTGCCGCGTCGTGCGCCGGCGACACTTCTGGGAGCTGCGAGCGGGCGTGGGGCGTGCGCGCCATCAACTCCAAGGACGTCTTCATCTTTGGCGCGGGCGTGTACAGCTTCTTTGACAACTACGACCAGGAATGCCTCAAGACGCAGTCTTGCCAGACTAATGTCATCTCGCTCGAGGAAGGCAGCCAGGTGCATTTTTACGCCCTGAGCACCAAGGCCAGCGTCAACATGCTGACGGTCGAGGGCCAGAGCGTGGCGCTGGATAGTGATAACAGGAATAACTTTTGCGCTACACTGGCGTTTTTCCAGTCGTCGGTTTAGGGGGCTGGCGGTGCTGGGGGGTGATGGCGGGGTGTGATGGGTATGAAGCGGACGGGGAGGGCTTCGGTTGGAGTCGAGGGAGGTAGCTGGTTTTATCTCGATACCCGAGGGGATGCGAGCTGTTCTTGTGTTGCTGGTGGTGGCTAGTGGTGGCTTTATACCCTTCGATACTTTGGCCGTTATGGCATTATTTTTCCTTGCCGTTTGGGGTGTGATCTGGTCTGGGACATCATCGTTGTTGGGGCTGGATAAAATGCATGCATATAGGAGGTTGCCAGGGTTCTGGAGAAATACACGAAACTCTCACAGATCTTGTCGCCTGTTGTTGTCCGTGTGATGCTCTCAGATAACCTCTCTCGCTTCTAGAGATTGATGTTTGTCAGGGGCTGCCTTGTTGGTTGAGAGAAACAACAGTGGCAAATCTGCCGGGACCTGCCAAGGCCGAAAAGAACAACGTCATAGCCGTTGCCTGCCAAGACCTGTCGACAACCTCGCTCCGCTTGAATCTGCATTTTTGCTCAACTCTCGACTTTCAACCACCTGCGGCAAAGCGCTTTCCATTTCATCGCAGCGCTCGTGCGGAAGCTTTTGTTCCTTTGTCCTTCGATTCGTCCTATTTCTTTCACTGCTGTTCTGTGGCAAACCGACGCGATCGACCGAAGCAAGCACCCACTTCCTACGCGAACAGACACACACCACTTTCCACATCGCACTCGAAATCCCGAAGTTCACCATCCAGCCCGAACCCAACCACAATGGCCGACGACCACCCCCCAAGCCGACGCTACAAGTCCCCCTCAGACCTCTCCCGCTCGCCCTCCTCCCCATCCTCCCCGACCCCTTCAACAACAACCCGACACGCCACCTCACCAACATCCCCCTCCTCCACCTCCCACCCGCAGAAGCAAACCCCAAACCGAACCCCGCCCTACCTCCCCACACCAACCGAGCTCACCCTCCTAGCAATCTACCCCTCCCTCCTCGCCTTCGGCGCCCTCTTCAGCCTGCTCTCCCCGGAAACCCGCAACGCGCCCTACGACCACCTGCGCCAGGCGCACGTGCAGGACGCGGCGCTCGCGCCGTCGTATTTCGCGCGCAAGGACAACCTGTTTAACGTCGTTTTTGTCAAGCGCGGGTGGGCGTGGGTGACGGCGGCGTTTTGGGTTTATGTGCTGACCCATCCGGGGGTCATCAACAACAACAATAATGGGATGCGGAGGAGGAGATTGGTGCGGGCTGGGGTGCGGTGGGGGTTGGTGACGGGTTGGTGGGTGTTTGTCACGCAGTGGTTCTTTGGGCCGGCCATTATTGACCGCGGGTTTCGCTGGAGCGGAGGGAAGTGTGAGGTGGTGGAGGAGCAGGTGTATGGGATGGGCGAGGGCGGGGTGCGGGAGGTGGTTACTGCTGCTGCGTGCAGGGCTTCGGGGGGCAGTTGGAGCGGCGGGCATGATATTAGTGGGCATGTGTTCTTGTTGGTGTTGGGGAGTTTCTTCTTGGTGCAGGAGGTTGGGTGGGTCGTGGCTAGGCGGGCCAGGTTCTGGAAGGAGGAGAGGTGTGTGGTGATGCATGATGGGGCCGTCAAGGGGGCGGGCGTGGCGGCCGACAGGAGAGAGCAGCAGCAGGAGGAGGTGCCCGTGTTGACGGTGCTGGAGGCGCTGGGGCTCGGGGGGCGGCTGGCGGCCGTGGTGGTTGGCCTGTGCGGGTGGATGCTGCTCATGACGGCCATCTACTTCCACACGTGGTTTGAGAAGGTGAGATATCCCCGATGGCTAGAGAGACTTGTGCTAATGTGACACCTCGACAGCTCACTGGTCTTGTGGTGGCATTCGCAGGGCTGTACGTCACGTACATTCTTCCCCGCTGGATTCCTGCGCTGCGGGAAGTTGTCGGACTGCCGGGGATTTAAGCTTGCTGAGCAGGATGGGGAGTCAAAGTTTCATAGACTGGTGAACTAATACAGTAGACTTTATCTGCCCTTTTTTTCCCGCCATTGTTGTGAATTTGGGCCGGGACGTGAGGCGCACGGGCCATCTATGACCTCATTGAAGCTATTCGCAGTCCCAATTCTCACTCTTCTCTTCCGCAACAAAAAGCTTTGCTAGGAGTAAGCTCTTCAACCATGCCGGCAACACCTGACGGCATGGCGCCGGTCAAAGTCCCCGCGAACCTCCCGGAACTCGTGCGTGGCGCCTTCAACCGCGCGCGCGCCAGCGGGGACGTGCATTTCTTTCCGACCCAAGTCACCCTCGTCAACGTTAACTCGATTCCAGTGCGCCCCTCCTAGCATCTCTCTCCCTCCCTGTTAATTTCTTCGAGATGATACTGACCCTGTTCCCCTCGGCGATAGTTCCAATTGCGCTTCTCCCCAGCCCTCGCCTCCAAACCGCGCGCCCCTCAACCCCCCGCCCCCTCCCCCTCCGCCCCGCCCCCAGGTTCAACCTCAACACAAGAAAAACACTTCTTCGACCCCTTCGACAACCCGCCCGCCGCCATGCTCATCACCCCCTTACCCCCCTCCCACAACCTCGTCCTCAACAAGTTTGCCATCGTCCCAGAGCACTTCATCCTCGCCACGCAGGCCTTCCAGGAGCAGACACACCTGCTGGAGCGAGACGACCTCGACGCGGCGTATGCCTGCATCGAGGCCTATCATTATTACCATGTCAACGACAACACCAACAACGAAGGCGGAGTCGTGGACGGGGAGAGGCCAGGTGAGCTCTTCGTCTTCTTCAACTCGGGCGCGGCGTCCGGGTCGAGCCAGCCGCACCGCCATGTCCAGATGCTGCCGGCGGAGAGGATGCGGGAGGGGCTGAGCGGAGATGAGGAGGCTGCGTGGGGGGTGCTGGCGGCGGGGTTGGTGGACGGGTCGGTGCGGGGGCGGGTACCGTTTCAGACGTTTGCGGAGGGGATCGGGGAGGGCGTGGATCTGGGTGCCGTGTATGATCGGCTGTATCGGCGGGCTTGTGAGGCTGTGCTGGGGAGTGAGGGGGCCACCGGGGTGGAGGGGGGAGGGACGGGGCAGGCGCTGGTGGATTATAATCTTGCCATGACGAGGGATGTCATGGTGATGGCGCCGCGGGTGGCCGAGGGGGAGGCGGTGACTTGTGCTGGGGAGGACGGGGGGAGGAGGGCGGTGGGCAAGCTGGCGCTGAACGGGACGGTGCTGGCGGGTACGGCGCTGGTGAAGAGCCAGGCCGAGTGGGATGCGCTGCGGGCCGAGCCGGAGCAGTTGCTGCAGGTGCTGGGCCGGATTGGCGTGCCGACGATTCAGACGCCGTCGGTGCGGTAGTGTTTGGAGCGGGCGTGTAAGCTCCAGCAGCTAGGAAGCTGGCCATAACAGGACATAGTGTTCCATCTAAACATAATACAGCTCTCGGGTGTTTTTATCTCACTCCTCTCACAAAGCCTTGTCCCCCTGGGGCCCTCGCAATACTTACAGCATACATTCCGGCCTTGGAGTTCACAACGTAGATTCATGATGTGAGTGGTGTGCCCGATAGGATGAAGATCATTGTCGTGTTGGGAACGTCGGGGGATATGTTGTTCCTAGTTTTAGGAATTTTTGGTTAGGTCTTTGCAGTTCATGATGTATCAAAGCTGACCGTGATCATAGTGGGATCAAATCATAATTACACCTCACTTCAGGTATCAGCAGTGTCCGCTACTGTGACTTCCTGGGGCCCGAGGCAGACAACACAAACCTGCCACTTTGTCAAGCAACATCGATTAGTTATGTTATTACCTAGGTAACTATGTGCTGTTTCAGTTTGCAGACTCTATCCCAGTGTAGTCCTATGGTCTCCCCCAACTCAAGTTTACCATTAACCCCACCCTGTTTCCATAACTCCCAACAGTGTGCTGCAGTAAGGTTTGGCTTGACACCTCCCTTTGCCCAAGGTAAGAAACACTAGAAGCCAGCCGCACAACGACCATCCCACTCCACTCTACCTAAAGTACCTTACTTAGGTAGGTAGGAAAGGTACATTGGCACTGCAACCGCCGTCCAATCCCAGATTCACCATTACCTCCCCTGATCTTTCACCTGGCCCTCACACAACCCATCATCACACCACCATCACCATGATAATGACAACCCTCCTCCTCCTCCTCAAAAAGAAACTACCTCCCATGCTTACCACCCCCCCCCCCCCCCCCCCCCCCCCCCCCCCCCCCTTTATTTCCAAACCAAGCCAAACATACCAGGTAAGGTACTCAAAAAAAGAAGAGAAAAATATGAAAAAGGAGAACTCAGAAATACCACCTCCCCTCCCCGCCTCTCCGCCCATCCATTTCCATCTCAGCCACCAGCTCGTCCCAGCGCTTGCGGCAGGTCGAGTTGCCAAAATGGTAGGAGCCGCCGTGGGCGACTATGTACTCGGCCACCTTCTTCCAGGGCACCCGGGCCGTGTTGGTCGTCCGGTTGTTGTTGTTGTCGGGCGCGAGGGTCAGGGTGCGGACGGCGCGTTCTAGGAGGCGGAGCTATATTTTCAGATTTAGTATTAGTTTAATGGTCTAATTAATTCTTGTTTGTGTTGGTGTTTTCGTACTATGATGGGGGTGGTGGGGGTTGTGTGTGTGCGTGTATGGATGTGAGTGAGTGAGTGAGTGTGGGAAGGATAGGAGTGGATGTGGTTTTGTCGAATGAGTTGCTGTGGTTGACGCTGTTGGGTGGGTGGAAGAGGGAAATGGGGGTGCAGTGATGGTGCTGAGACGGGGGACACAACGGGTTGGCTGCGCTGTGTGTTAAATGGGAGGGAAGTGATAGCTATGATAAATCAAGACATGTTGACGGGAAAGAGACAACAGAGAAAAGGGACAGGACCACGAGCGAGCTAGACGGCATGATGGTTGGACAGGCAGTTACAAACTAAACAAGACTTACATCCGTCTCGGACCACTCGGGCTTGCGCACCCTCGCCTCGCGGCACTTGGTCAGCGTCCGATATCTCCCCCTTAGCGTCGACTCGGCCTCCGTAAAGCCGCCCATGCGCCGGATCTCCTTGTATGTCATGCCCAGCTGCTTCTGTCTGACGAGGAAGTCATCCTTGGACATGCGGTCCGGCAGCTCGACGCGCTGCTGCTGTGTCGATGGCTTGGGGGTGCCCCCTCGACTAGAAGAAAAGGGGAGGTGGGAACGGGAGGGAGACGGCGACATGGTCCCCATCAACCTGGCGGGCTTGGGCCGCAGCCGGGTCAGCTTTCTCGGCGGCGACGGCGGGGGGTCCGAGAGGGCTGCGAGGGATTGTTGCCGCCGTGCTGCCATCATGTCGCTGGCGGATGATCGCTGGCCTCCTCGGTCGGGCAGCATCTTGCGACCCCCTCTCTTTCTCGTGTTGGCTGTTGCTGCCTTTATGTTTCCGCTTTGGGACGGCACCGGGTCGACGACGACGGCTAGCGGCTGCACGGGGTTCATGTTGGCGTGGCAGTGAGAGTCACCGTCCAGAAAGCTTGTGTGGAGCGACTCGCACGACGAGGCGAGACTGGGCGTGTGGCGGAGCCTGAGCATGTTGGGGGACACGGTCTCGCCGTCCCCCCCCTCGGCCCAGCTGCTGCTGTTGGTGACGTCCGACTCGGAGATGTCGACGCAGCGGGGGCCGCCGTACCCGGTCCCCTGAGAACAGGCCGACGAGCCCCACGACGACGGGCCCGGGTCCTTGTTATTGTCGTCGTCCAGAGCCATGGCCTCCATCATCTCGGACGAGGCGAACAGCTTGGAGCTGGTGGTGTTGCTGTTGCTCGCCTCCCTCTCGGCCATGGACGCCAGGGGCATGCCATGAAGTGCCTCTCCGGGCCGGAAGACGGTCTGCGGGAGCACGCTGGCGTGCATGCCCAGCCCGTAGTGGCCGTAGTCGACGAGTGACGGGTTGACTGCTGCTCCCTGGTGCGCATGCTCCCAGTCCGCCGAGTGCGGGTCCCCGCCGTGTGCAAACGGAGGGAGGGCCGCTGCCCCGGGCGGCACCACATGCCAGTAGGGCAAATCCAGCAGCTCGGTGGTTTCTAGGACGTTCGTGCTCGACGGTAAGGAGTAGTGTGAGACATACGACGAGGTGGAGGAGCGTGACGCGCGATGGCTTGCAGCGGACTGGTCTTCTGCGGTCTTTTTCCAGTCAGATTCTTGTGTGTCTCACACTCAGAGGTCAGAACAAAGGAAATGGAACTGGATCAACTGTACCGAGAGACCGTTTCCCGGGGACTGGGTGTCGGGGTAATAAAGCGCGGAGCCAGCCAGCGGGAGGCCGTGCTGGGGCGGCGGCTGTTTGGGCGCCTTCAGAGACATCTGGATGTTGTTGTAAGACATGTCGTGGAGCCGCTGCTGGTGGAGGAACAGGGCCGTGTTTATCTGGCTTAGCTCGAACAGCCAGGGGGCAAAGTCGGCCGCTGCAATGCTGAGGACATTGTCACGAAGCGAGACCACCTCGGTCTGGGGTTTGGCCGGGCTGATAAGCATCATGAGTCCCGTCGTCGGCCCGCGGGGGGACGCCCAATGCTTCTCTGTGCCTTCTGCCGCCTCGGCTTCCCTTCTCTTCTCTTCCTCACCGCTGCTTTCCACTTTACCGTACTCTACACCACGGCGAGAGTGGAAAGCGGTGTTGACCCCGCCTGTCGGGACAGGTATGGGGATCACCAGTGCCTGATCCGCCGCCGGTTCGTCGGGCTGCACCGTTGAGCGGTCAAGGCGGATGCCTTCTGGTTCGTATGCAGGCCCGTGTCGGTTCCCGAGGACGGGGAACGCCTGGGGAGAGGGGCAGCTTTGGGCACCTGCAAGGCCAAGAGGCGAATCAGTTCCCAAGACCCAGATCCATCTAGCGGTGACAGTACTCAGCAGCCACTTGCGGGATGGAGACAAGCAGCGACGTGTTTCGGGAACTATGTATACTCGTCGGTTGATGTTTTTGGGGGTTGACTTCGAGGGATGAGAAAGACTGAAACACCAGAGCAGGCCAGGACAAAGAAGTGAGACTGAGGAGAAAGAGACTGGTGCAGATCCAAGTCTTCTTCTTCTTCTTCTTCTTCTTCTTCTCCTTCTTCTAATGAGACACAAATCAGCCAGAGACACGGGGTGGCGACGGGCCGCTGGCGGCGGGACTCGATCTGGTCCGGGGTCGAGCCGCCATTGTCCAAGACACTATGTCGCTCACTCCGGCCTGGCTCTGCGCCTCAATGATCAACACCATGTCGGGTCTCCTGTCATTTCTCGCACGACGGGAAATTGGCGACGAGGCCTTGTGGTGGTTTGGTCGGAAACCATGCTGAAAAGGGACAACAGACTTCCAGATTCGGACGGGCTCAGGGCCTGCCTCCCGCGCGGCATCGACCCGGAGCCTGGGGTCTGCTCTGAGAAGGCTCAGTCCCGCCAACTGTCGGCCCGGATCTAGCTTGTTTTTGGACTTTCTGGGCCGCTCAGCCGGCATGTGCCGGCCCAGTGGCCGTTTGGTATCACTTGTCAGAGGGACGATAGACGTCGGACGAGCAGAATCCAGTCAGGGGTCAGAGCCTAGGCTACTGCGGCCGGCTGAGCGGCCTTCATGACTGGACGGCCTCCAGTTCGACTCACGGAGGTCCCGCGCCACAGAACACAGTCAAGTGGCAAGTCTCGAGCATGGGTCGGCCGGTCCATCCGGGGAGAGAAGGGAAGGTTCTCGCGGCTAGCCACGCAGGGTGTGAGAACTGTCTGGGCACAAACATGGAACCAAGAATTCCACCCACACGGGTGGCCAATCATGTCCGTGTTCAAGCTGTGGCCCACGTCCAGGATGGGGGTGCGGGCAGACTGCAAACAGGTAGCCAAGGTACATGTAACCAAGTGCTGCGCTGCTACGCTGCCAGTGGCTGCATAATATCTCCGATCGGCTATCTGATCGGCCTTGAGCCGGTCGATCTCAGGCAAGCCCCAGATGACGACGGGGTGTGGTTTGGTGCAGAAGCAGCAGACTGGAAGCAATCACGGCGACTGGTCGAAAACGACAAACGGCTCCGATTGGGTCCCCCCCCGGCTGTCTGGCCGATGCGTTGCTGCAAAGCCGTCGACCCGTCGTGCCTAGGGGTTCATGCCGTGCATAAGTGCTATGGACTCACTGGAGCTTGGCTGCTTGGACGACGCCACAAACGCCGGACTCGCCAGTTGGCATTGACTGCCGGTCTGGCACTTGACCAAGTGGCAAACAACAGAGGTGTCACATATCCCCCCTTGCCGACTCGAGAATGAAAAACAGCTCAAGCATCCTCCAGACACTCCAAGCTTCCTTTCTGAGACTCTCTTGCATGCCGCTACGGGATCGTATTTATGGGCCCGGTTCGCGGGGGCTACCGGTGGCGTGGCAAGGGGGTAGGGGCTCAAGGTACACTCATGACGACCCCATTGGGACATGTGCTTTTCCGTGAGCTCATCTTGCGTGTGATCTGCCAGAGTCTCGTGTGCACTCAACCATGACCGTGGTCATGTGCCGTGTTGACGGTCTCTCGTCTTTTCTCCTACCATATCGACCTTACATTAGCTGACCCTTGTCTACTGATTCAAAGGGAATCACACACGATTCAACATGACGGTTACAAAAACGGGCATGGGCATCTTCAGGAACAGAGAGAGAGGGAGAGGGAGGACTCAGAAGGGAAGGGAATCCGGGATCGGTCAGATTCAACTTTCCTGTTTGGATCCCCCCCAAGCCGCGTTTGCACCAGGGCCGTATGACAGCCGTTGGGCATCTCGCAACGCCCCCACTGTTTCGTCATCTGGCAGTTGCGTGATGAAGTGCTCGAGCTTGCACTACGACGGGACTGCCTTCAAGAACGGCCACCAACAGCGTGTTGCGCCGCGATGGTCTTGATAATTAATAACAAGAGCGCGTGCTCGAGCATCAAAGGACTTAAAACGTGCCACTCAGACTGTCCCGACTGGAAGCAATAGCAGCTTTCTGAAGTCTAGCGCAGAACCTGAAGCGTCTGCTGGCATCTTCCCTAAGGCCCATGAGGCAAGTTAGTACCGGACCTGACCGTACCTAAACCCCTAAGGTATCCTACCTTGGATCAGGTACCTCTTCACTTCGTTTGTAAGTCACTGGGCACCATACGGGAGCATCGGACTGGCCGAGATTGCATCTATGGTACCTCCCTACCTTGATACCTTACTCATCACTAGGGGAAAGCGAGCTACCTTAGGCAAAGCCTGACTGTAGGATCGAATGGGGAGGAATGTTATCAAATGCTTGAACATCATTTAGGCCTCGTGTAGAATCTGCAACGAGTTGTAGATTGGTTTTTGAGTGGTTCTATGTTAAAAGGCTGTACCTTTTCGGCTTCATTCACTCTAAGCCCTACCTAGTTACATTACTCAAGGCTCGGTTTGAGTACCACTCAGAGATTGGGCATTTGACCGGCCGGTTGCTTTCGTCTATGGCCAACTCACAGTTCAATATCAGAACCTCGAGCGTACACCGCCTGCACGCACGAGGTCTCTTTGTCGCCTTTCTAGTGCCGTTTGATTTCTGAAAATAATGGTACTGAGCTCTGCGTGACTTTGCTTATCGCCGGCTGAGGTGCACGTACGACTGTAGAGAGGTACCTCCTACCCAGAGGTAGACACCTACCAGCAGAGGTCCATGTAGGGAACGTAGGTACCTAGGTAACGTATTTGTAGTTTTACGGTCCGAGCCGATATATAAACAAGGTTTACATTGAGTTGCAAACTGGAATCAATTTCAACTGTAAGATAACGTGCATTATAAGCGAGTCGCACATACAAGCGAGTCGCGCATTCCCCACTACAACGCGTTCTCTCTACACTTAGCCTCATTTTCTCCCACCATCCAATATGCCAACTCCTTCAAAGGAAGCGAGGGTTATCTTAGCCCTTAAAGCTCTCCAAAACGACAAGAAGTTAAGCATTAGAGCCGTAGCTAAGCTCTACGATATACCAGAATCCACCCTACGCGACCGACGCGCAGGCCGGCCTGCACGACGCGATCTTCCAGCCAACTCGCGCCGGCTCCCCGATTCCGAAGAGATGGTTCTTGTTCAGTATGTGATTGAGCTATCTGAGCGAGCTTTTCCGCCGAGACTACGGGGTGTGGAAGATATGGCCAACCAACTGCTACGCGTATGCGACGCGCCCCCTGTCGGCAAGCTCTGGGCACACAACTTCGTCAAACGCCAGCCAGAGCTCCGGACGCGTTACACGCGTAGATACGACTACCAGAGGGCCAAGTGCGAAGGTTCAAAGGTCATTGGCGAGTGGTTTGCCCTTGTGTAGAACGTCAAGGCTAAGTACGGTGTCGTGGATAACGATATCTACAACTTTGACGAGACTGGGTTTATGATGGGTATCATCTTCGCGGGCATGGTAGTTACGACCTCGGACGGCTTTAGCAAGGCAAAGCTGGCCCAGCCTGGCAACCGCGAGTGGGCAACGGTGATCCAAGGAGTCAATGCCCTCGGCTGGGCGATCCCGCCGTTCATCATCGTCAAGGGCAAGCATCACCTCTCCTCTTGGTACGAAAACAGCCCATTGCCGAACGACTGGGTCATTGCAACATCCGAAAACGGTTGGACAACCAACGAGAGAGGCCTGGTCAGCACTTTCGACAAGTCTACCAAAGCTCGAACGGTTGGGGTTTATCGCCTCCTTGTCCTCGACGGCCATGACAGCCACCACTCGACCGACTTTCAGCTCTACTGCAAAGAGAACAACATCATCACACTCTGCATTTCCCCCCACTCGTCTCACATCCTCCAGCCGCTTAATGTTGGGTGTTTTAGCCCGCTTAAGACGGCATACGGCAAGCAGATCGAGGGTATGATGCGGGCAGGCATAACCCACATCACCAAGGAGGACTTCTTTTCCGCGTTCTACACAGCTTTCCAGGCCGATATAACGCCTGAGAACATTCAAGGAGGTTTTCGAGGTGCCGGACTTGCCCCCTTCGATCCCGAGAAGGTGATCTCCCAGCTCGACATCCGTCTCAAGACGCCAACCCCCTCGAACTCGCGCCCCGGCAGTGCCCACACCTGGGTTTCCAAGACCCCAAACAACCCAACCGAAGCCTCCACGCAGTCCACCCTCATCAAGAATGGCATTGCGCGGCATCAAAATAGCTCTCCGACTGAGATTTTGAGAGCGGTTGACATCTTTGCGAAAGAGACGTCCAAGGTTATGCATCAATTGGTATCACGGGAGTGATAGGCAAGTTACTAATGCGGTTGAATTGCTAAGGTTGCACGAGGAGCCTAAGGTGGGTGGTGATGCCCGCGTGTATCTTATGGCTGTGGTTCCGGAGTCCTGTTCCGGAACCCGCAAGGCAAGCCCCATTCCTGGGCTTGCCGGGTCCAGGCTCGGACCCTGAGCCCCTGGACATTACGTGCCATGTCACGGATCAATCCCGTGACACTACCCCCTTCTCCATCCAACTCGCCCGCCCGCGA
>MU863652.1:250731-279712 GCA_033575675.1 Parathielavia hyrcaniae | reverse complement strand
ACTAGCCACCTTGGAAAGCGCATTTCTCGGAGGGTAGCCAGCAGTCGGACGTAGTTGACTGTATCGAAGGCCCCTGAGATGTCCAGCTGGAGGAGCGATGCTGCAGCTTTCTGCCTCCACGCTTCCTGGACCTGTGCTACTACTAGCCGGATCGCCAGCTCTGTTGACTGGTGTGCCCTGTTGCCCATCTGCTCGTCTGGAAGTAAGCCGTTGGTTTCTGCAGCTTGAATGACCTTTTCAGCTACTACTGACTCTATTACCTTCCCTAAAGTCGGTAGCAGAGCGATGGGCCTGTAACCTCCAGGCGTTTGGTATACTGGCGGGGCTTTCCTGGCTTTGGCAGCACCACAGTCTTTGCTCTCTTGCACCAGTTTGGAAACCGTACTAGTTCAAGACATCATGTGGCGAGGATGGCAAGCACCTTGAAACACGATTTTAAGGTATCTGGTCAATAACAGAATTGCTGGGCGAATGTGACCTACAATCTCCCATCCTTTCTACGGCGTGACGGCGTCTGACGGCGTCCGACGTCGTGAGTCGTCAACCACCAGCATTCAAGTGAATCTGGACATCAGGGAGCGGACCTATTGTAGGCGAAAATTACGCAAACAATGGTTGTCTGTCGAGTACGGTACCGTGTCCGTCCCATGAAGACATGCAAGAACTCGGGCGTTGTGGCTGCCATTGCCCTCGGTGCGACAAGCGTGCCGCCTCTTTTGTTGGGCTCTCGAAGCCGCTCGGCTGCCAAGCCAAAAAACTGTGCTCTAAGCTGTTTCAAATCATGCCCGAACGCAATAATGGCGCAATGGGGGTCAGAACGACGGTGAAACAGGAAGGCTGTCGTGCAGACACTGCCATACAACGCCAATATGGCCCTCAGGGGGCCGTCCGATTTGCCAAGGCTGAGGGTACTGACCGTGTGTCACACACGTAGCACATACACCACCCTCTTTGCAGCGTCTCAAACGCTGACCCTGATTCTGAGACCCGACGGTAAGCTCAGATGTTCAAGGGGACCGTGTTGGCGAATTGGAGTCGGCAAGTTTACAACTCACACCGTTGCGATGACACAAGTCATAACCTTCTGTCACCCCGATGGATCGCTTATCGGGTGCCGGGGCCGTATTGCGTAGTGCCTTCGAAAACCACAGTGTCCTTGAGACATCCCACGTCGCTCTTGGCGCAAGGGTTGGCCGCAGGCAAAGTGCCAAGAGAGGCAATCCTCAGGTGTAACAACTTGGCGATTCAAGATGGCGGTGGCTCCTGGATGCTAAGTGTGGCCATCCGGCAGATGATGCTTGGCGGGCACAAGGGGATCGAAGGTGTGGTCATCTGGCCGGCGCCAATAGTTACTCAGTCGTTGTCTCGCGCTGTTGTCTGATTTGTTATGTCGGAGGCCGGACAGACTGACAGAGCATCTAATCCGTTGATACAGCATGCAACAGGCTGGTGAAGACGGAGGTGCCTGTGGTGAGATGCCACTGGCATCGACCCGGAGCTTGGCGTGAACACGGGGCCGAAGAGACAACCCGTTTGCGAACGAAACCAACAGCGGGTGGTCACTCCAGATTGAACCCATTGCCAAGAGATGAGAGTCCGGAAACACTTCAAGGGAACGAAAATCTGCTCCTGGCAACGTTAACCTTAACGTTCCCGTCATTTGTGAGCCGTGCCAAGAAGCCGGTGGCACTCAACGTCTGTGATTGCGAAAAAGGTGCAGCGGATCGATGGCTTGAGTGGGCGCACAGCCAAGCTGCCATGGCCGCCGGCGTACACACTGCCCGTCGATGCTATGGCGGGAGGCGCTGCGCGGAAGCTTGACTGGACTGCCGCAGACTCGAGACTCGAAGGATGGGCATTGCAGCATGGGGCCAAGACGTTTCCTTCGCCTCTGGTTAGCAAATGCTCAAACTTGGTAAGGGACATTTGGAAGAGCGTGTAAAGGGCAAGCTAGGAGCAAACTGAGCAATAGAACATCAATCTCAGCTCCGAAGGTATGCAGGATGTGTTCAGGTTTTCGTGAGTCTTGGACAAAAGAGTGACTGCTGTGGTCATTCTGCAACGCGTGGTGCATTTGCCGAAACGGGCCGCGATCCACGATGCCGAGACGATCTGCGGCGAGGATGTACGGCTTGGCAAGCCTGCCAAGTTTTTGTGATCTTGCACGGCTTTCCGGGGCGCGGGCAAAGAAAAGGAAGAAACCCCGAAGATGTCGACGGTTTCCCGTCGCGATCATGTGTTCAGTTGAAAGTAAAGCGGAATTTGCCGTTTTGCCGTCAATAAGGAATCGGCTCCGAAGCAGGGAACCTTAGTGCCTTGATCCTCCGCTCTCCGCAGCCAAGGTTCCGCCGCGCATCACGAAAAACCTCTGTCAGCTCGAGGGGCAATCTTAATAGCAGCAAACGTAGGATCGACGGCATCCTTTGTTGGCAAACACCGAGCCAGGCTGACGCACAGCCATTTTGCCCTGACAGGTCGGACCAGCAAAGCTGGCGCCAAGCGTGATCCAATCTGATCTACATTGCTCCCACTCTCTCGTTTGGCGGTAATTGTCTGCCAAGAGGTGCTGCGGACTGCGGTGCGCTCTGAGCGGGGGCCGGTTGTCATCATGTCCGCGTGCTCACTGGGAGACGTGCGACAACGGTGAGGTAAGGTACCAAACAGGCCGTACACATGCCATACACTCGTAGAAAATATATCTATCACGATCCCCAACTCGCTTTCCGCTGCAATGTCCATATCCACGATATCTTTCACTCACTCTCTGGTTGTGCCGATGTCCTGCTGTTCCTGTGCCTGGATCATCATCTATCATTGTTCCGAGGTCGCCCACATCGGACGACTCGGTTTCCACCTTCTCCAACCATCTCAACAAACCATTCTGCGCTATTTTATCCACCCCAAACCTCGGCGTATCATAGTCGGGCCATCACAAACACAACAGGGTCTCCCTCTTCTACCCCGCAAAACACACATTCGCAGCCACGGTCAGGTACAAACCCTGTCACTTCGACGCGTGCTCGTCCCCGGGCCTTCAATCGTCACTCTGCGACCTCTCGAACGTCACTTTTCAAACACCCTCACAATGGGCTCCGCTTTCTCGAGGTGTACCTCGAGCAACTCGGGCGGTCCAGGAACCGGCTTCTCGGAGATTGGCCAGAAGATCCTCGACAGGCAGCCGAACTGGCTCGTCCCGCCGACCAGATGGCAGTCACAGACATGCATCCATCAGCCCGTCCGCTACCGCACACCCACGCCATATCCAAAGGACGTCAGGAAACGAATTCAAGAACCCGCCGACACGGTCACAATCCACGTCCCGGAGAAGGCGCTCACAATCGACATGGAGGAGGCGCCGGTGGTCAGCCACTTCGAGGTGGCCAACCCATATCGGAACACGCACCCGCCCAAGCAACCATTCAAGTCGCAGGTCCAGAAACCGCAAGCCGCGCTCACCGTCACCTGGGGACTCGCTCCCCGCCTGAACCGTTTTGAGCGGGTTCCATGAGATGCACACGGCGCAGCCAGGCCGAGTCCGGTCAAAACACAGCGCTCCTCCTCCGACTTGAATTTGAAGTTGACCATCTCACACCAAACAAAACCAACCCACGGCGGTACACAAGGGACAGGAAACTCCCCTCGGAGCCAAAGCCTCAACCTCACGGCCACCAGAAAAACAAGCAATCCACGAAACAGAGCCAAGACGGAGCCACCCACAAAAACCGCCAAACACGACCCGTCCCCCGCAACCAAACAAGACAGGAACCACCCTAACAACCTGGAAGTTGACCCGGTCCGACTACCAAGCGGTTTGCCCTCACCCTCCCGTCCCGTCCCCACGCCAAGCGCCGCATTTCTCCGTCACTGTCGATCTACAGTGGCCAACTCGACACCAACCAAGACAGCTTGTCCCAAGATTTTAGCCAGATTACCTACCTCACCTCAGGTACCTTACCTTACCTTAGGTTTGCCGTTTCACGCTCTCACGCCCGCATGATTCACGCCGTCCGCTGGTGCTGCTGTATGCTGCTTTTCGTGCGTGCCATTGCGGCTCTTTCTGCCTCGGGTGCTTGGCGACTGGTTGTATTGTACACGCAGCACAAATAACTCATATGTATAACGTATCTTATAAGCGAGCGAGCCACTTTCTACTGCCCTACGAATACAATCCTCCATTGCAGTACAACAACACTAGGAACAAATCACAATTACATCAGAAAAGGCTGAATCAGACCCTTCTGAAACCTCCTGGCACGTACGGGCATTATGGCCAGGCTTGCCGCACACACCACAGCACCGAACCCTTGTACGACCCCCCCTTGCACCACTACCATCCTGCTCCTTTCCTGGCGCCACCACCCCAACCACGGCCTTCTGGTCCAGTTGATCCTTTGCATCTTGCGGAGCGAAGAGACCTCTGACCGAAGAAGAGCCACCTCATGCATTACAGCCATTGTACCTTTGGTAAGCTGGTCCACAGTAGCCAACATCAAAGCCGGAGAGCTGTTTTGATGGTTGGCAATGCGAGTCTTGATAAGTGTTGACTGCGAGGTCGCTTCTCGAGGGTTGTGTGGTGTCTGGAAGACCCAAGGTTGTGGTGTGCCGGCCCGCGAGTTCAGGGGTGTTGGAAAGCACCCTCTGGATCGTATGGTACAAGACCAGCCCCTGCAAAGCCACCCTGGATGGTCCTCTCTGTCATAGAGGCGAAGAAGGCCGCGCGAAAGGCACAGAGGAACTCGAGCTTGCTCACGTGGTTGATATGCGCGCGCATCAAGTCCTCGACCTGGCGACCGTACGCCTGCTTCAGCAGCCCAAAACAGCCAACATGAAGTGGCTGAAGGAGGTGGGAAGAGTGCGGAGGCATGCAGAGTGTGATGATCTGATGCTCCTGGCAGTAGAGCTCGAATTCAGTCGAGTGGTGGCTCTCGTGGCCGTCGAGGATCAACAACCGGTACTTGCCCTTTGCCCGGGGCGCTGTGTGGTAGTCGAAGTGCTTGATCCAATCCAGGCCTACCGCATTGGTAATCCAGCCATTGTCGGTTGTTGCGATACGCCAGTCGGCCGGGAGGTCGCACTCGGTGTACCAGTTGGCGAGGTGGTACTGCGCGGCCAAGATGATGAACGGAGGGATGGCCCAACCAAGGGCATTTGACTCCCTGGATCACCGTTGCCATTCGCGGTTGCCAGGCTGGGTCAGCTTTGCCTTGCCACGGCCATCCGAGGTTGTAACCACCATGCCTGGGAAGATGATGCCCATCATGAACCCGGTCTCATCGAAGTTGTAGATGTCGTCGTCCACGATGCCGTACTTGGCCTTGCCATTCCGTACAAAGGCAAACCAGTCGCCAATGACCTTTGGATTCTCGCACTTAGCCCTCTGGTAGTCGTTGTAACGGTCTCAGGAGTATATTGCAACTATCTGATGACGACTCTACGAGTATAACTAGGCTTCAAGAAGGAAAGGAAGAAAGAGAAAATGGTCAACGCGTCGCGTTGGCCTTCGTCTGTCCAGATCGAGACACTAAGTGCAAAAGGGGTAAGTGTGATGGGGTTGTTGATGGGGTCGTTGACCCGGTGATGTTCAGGAGTTCCTGTCAGGGGTTCCAGTCAGGGGTTGGGGTTGGCCGAGGGTCACCGAGGCCTCTGCAGGGCTCAGCCCGTTACAGTCGTATCTACGCGTGTAACGCGTTCGGAGCTCTGGCTGGCGTTTGACGAAGTTGTGTGCCCAGAGCTTGCCGACAGGGGGCGCGTCGCGTACGCGTAAGAGTTGGTTGGCCATATCTTTCACACCACATAGTCTCGGTGGAAAAGCTCGCTCAGATAGCTCAATTATATATTGAACAAGAGCCCTCTCTTCGGAATCGGTGAGCCGGCGCGAATTGGCTGGAAGATCGCGTCGCGCAGGCCGGCCGGCGTGTCGTTGTGAGAGAGTCGTCCGATCGACGTGGTAGATCTTAGCCGCGGCCCGTATCTTAAATTCTTGTCATTTTGTAGAGCTTCAAGCGCCAAGTTTATTGTGAGAGACGAGCAATATATAGCGAGGCACAAGGGCGCTGCAAATACTACTCAATTCTGCTAATCGAAAGCTGAGGAAGGAAGAAGATACAGTACGCGCGTCTGCAGCGCAAGAAGGTAAGTAGGCGCACGGAACACCTTTCCTCACATTTATCCTGGCTTCAGATAGTGTAGAAGCCATGGATTGTTGTGGCTAATTGAGATGTTGAAGGTGGATGGTCGCGTCGCGTCGAAAAAGTGGCTCGCTCGCTTATAAAATACGTTAGGGAGGATGGACGCTGAGTTGAAGGGCTGCTTGTTCTTGGTGGAAGAGGGGATGGGAGTGGAGGAGTAGGGCTTGGCCCTGCAGGCGATAGGAGGTGTTCCTCCGATGGCTGGATTGGGATGGTATGTCTACTACTTAAGGAGGCGATGAGAGTGAGATGTAAGAGAGGAGTTGCTGTGAGGAATGAAAGGAGCTGGCGTGGTACGGTAGTGTTGGGCCCGTCATGTCTTTGAGATTGTCTCATTTCTCTCGATCTTTGTGCATAGCGTTGCGTGTGGGTTGTATAGGCCGGATGGGCTCGAAGTGATCATGGGGTTCTCGCCCTTGGTGTTTCCCCCTTCGCCATATATTCTTCCGTGTTTGTTGGCTTGCATGATACTTTTGAGCGGGATACCTGAGTTGGTAGTCATTGTGGTGTGTCACTGCATGTATTGATCTGAAATGAGCCGTGGCACATCGCTCATGTCGCCGGCTCAAACGTCCATGTAATATTTGGCTGGCACGTCGTCTTCTGCTTTGTTAGTTGCCACTCCCCATGTTGCGGAATCGAAAGGGGTGGTGTATCGTCAGGTAGAGACAAGACTGAACTCAATATGGTGTTGATTGTCACCCGAGATGTCGTCGTGATGGCCCTACGCATCAGAGCCCATCATCCGCAGAGTGAAAGGTTCATTCAACAGCACCTTCGGCATCTTAGATCGCCTCTGGGCTATAGATAGTGCAATCTAGCTGTCACGGCGACTGCGCCGTGCCTGCCGGGACCGCGGGTGGGGCCCGACATCTGGGAAGCACGGGCCCCTGTGGGTTGAAGATCCTGCACCTCGCCGCCGCGAGACCTGTTTGTAGCTCTTCGAGCTACGTCTTGACAACAGAGCCTGCCCGTACACGACGGAATAGAGCCCAGACTGTAGCTTAGCCCGAATATTACTGTCATTGGACTACCTGCCTGCCCCGCCCGTGACACTAGCTGGGACGAGCATACGGCCATGTCAGTTCACGGGACCGAGGTCTATAATAGTTAGGTCATGGGTACGCCCAACCAGTCCACGACCAAGGTAAATAAGAACTTGAAGTGGTTGCCTACAAATACAACCTCCTCTAGACTCAAGCTGTCAGCTTCTTTGCCACTTCCCTTTAGTTTACCTGAGATTGTTATAGTGTCCTCATCTCCATGTCGACTAATGGCTGATGTGTATAATCGCTGCTCCCTGCACATCCATGTCGTTGTCCTGCTCGCAAGCCTCAAGCACCTGGTGATAACTCCCGTATATTTGTCACAGCCCTCACAGCCGCCGGTTTCTTCTTGGGTCATTTCATTACCTACAGGTGTCGTCCGTGTTCGTCCATCGTAAAGCAGCCTAAGAATCTGGAACCAAGTCTATATCGGGTATGAGAACTCGACTGATAAAGGTAGAAGAGATATCTCATAGATTCGGAGAAGCGCGAGGTATCCTGTTTCCTACCCTACTGTTGAAGCAGGGATTGCGAACCATGGAAAGCTGCCCGTGCAGGTACTGGACCCCATTCCATAGTCGGTCGGAATTCTGATATTCAGCGCAGTCGGCAACGAGAGCTAATCTAGGTAGTTACTAAGAACGTAGCCAGAGGGTCTCTTCCGGGCCAGGATTGTCCGTACGTTGTACAAGCCTAAGACGAGACGAACCAAGCTGCATTTGTTAAATTGGGTGGTAGTGGGTACTAGGTTGACCGCCGAGGTACCGTATGTTGGCTTCTCTTGATGAGAGTTTGGAACGGGGCGCCGTTAATTGCACCTAAAACTGCCTAGCTCCAGGTCAAAGTTCGAATACAGGTTGCCAGAGCCCGAGGGGGAGATCAAGGAGAAGGTGCAGGTGGGGATGCCGGTCCGCTGGGTGTGAAGGCAAGATCGAAACTCTTCATTCCTGCAAATTATATGATCTTTCGACGGTTCGTTTCCAGCACAATGGCAGGATTGCCAATACGTTGATTGCTTACCCACATCAAAACATGACATCGAATTCTGATCAATGCGGTGGTTCCCTGCTAATGGCCAACGTCGGGCAGTGCCAATCAAGTACCCGACCTCCCTATCCGTACCCAACCACCCTCCCTGCCTTTACAAGGCGACTAGGAGGATCGGCGACTTTGGAGCCCCAACGAGTATTACCGTGGCCCCGGAGCCATGTGAAGATCCGGATCGCTTGCAAATCCTGACGTGCAGCTTTATCCACTTCATCGGCACTTGACCCCGCGTTGTCGGGCCGGTCGGCTTTTGGTGGGTTACACGGACGGCACGCTGGAGCGGGGGTCCGCAAGAAATCACTGTCTTCCGCATCTGACAATCCCCAGGGCTCGGACACCCTTTTTCCAGCAGTGTTCCCGCCTTCGGATGGAATGCTGAGAAGGTCCGTGCAAAGGTATCAAGGGGGAACTGTCAGTACACAGTACAAACTGCTATTGATGATGTATCGAAACTCCCGTCGTTGAGACTCCGAGCTCCCATCGGTATGTACAAGTACACATGCCAAGGCACAGCAGTGCCGCAGCGGCCTTTGGGGATCTGAAGAACCCGGAACCCACATCAGCCCGGAAATCCGGGGTTCCATTTCTCACCCTGACACCCACGTTTTCGGCCTGCACAACACAGGGCAAGCCGGAGTCAGGCTCTCATCAAGGCCCTGGGTTTGTCCAATGGGCCTCACATTGGCCAAAAAGTGCGGGGAAGTCAAGCCGGATTTGGTGAGAACTCACGGTGACTTTTGAAGCGAACAGCATGGCTTGCAGCGGTCGCAAGCCAACCGAGTTTAACGTTAGGTTGACAGCAGCCACTTTCCACCTATCGCATTGCCTATCGCTGGGATGAGGTTCGAACTCTTCCAGGTCACGGCGCTGGCTTCAAGCGGCGGGCATTTTGGTTTCTATGGCAGCGCCGTATCCGTATTCGTAATGGGTTCCAACCTCATTCCAAAGGTATGAGAGTTGAACAACCACTCATGCAGGCTTTCAACGACGGATACTGTGTGTGTCAAGGTCGCAGCCAAAACGGATTGGATTTTTCGCGAGTCACTTCACCCACTCACAGGGATGCCCCCCTTTCGCTCGGTTCCCCGCGTTTTGACTTCGGCACCCTGGTCCGAGCTCCCGCCAGCTTAACGGTGAATAGGCTTTTACTGTGCAGACGGGGTGTTTAAACCCCTTTTGGAACAGGGCCTTGCTCACCAACCCTACAAAGAGTTTTGCAGCTCAACATCGACACTGCATCGCGACGCAACCCAATTCGCCCGGCTCAAAGACGAAGTGGACTGCTCAAAACGTGATGCGAGGTTGTAAAGCGTAGTCCATACCTGTTACCCTCGGTACCATGCTGATGAAGACGTGTGGCAACAATATCTTGGTGTGGCGGGTGAATAGGGCTCCGTTTATTTACTCTCAAAGGGGTTCACAACACCGGCGTTCTTCTTGGAGGTGCGCACGGTCATTTGCCAGACCGGTGGACAGGGGTCGACAGCTTCAGCGACGGCTATGCCAAACTCGGCAAGATCGGCAGCGACATCGGCGTCCCAGAAATTTGCCAGACTCGCCAGGGCTTGTGTTTTTGGCATCTGAAAAGGAGGCCTGGCAGGTCCAGGAAAAACAAAACAAAAGAGTTCCCGAGTCAATTTTGGGATGGAGCGATTCTCGTCCAAGCGCAGAACTACAAGAATACAAAACAAAACGCCTTCCTGTCTCACGACGGAAGTGTCTCATCCTGAAGCAGAGGGAACTTTTGGGGCTGGACCAATCAACAATTGTGGCTTGGAGCTGGAAGACGCTAAATCTGCAGCCGGCTCGTCGGGCCCGCTCGTTTGCGAGGAACAGTTTATATTAACGTTGTGAAATCCCCGCACAATACGCGCTGCACGTGGCGATCTCCCTTTTTGCCTTCGCGGGGCTTAAAACTGCCCTGAGACTCCATACGGTTGCGGAACTACGCCGCTTGGCTCTTGAGCTTGTCCTCCTGCGGTGCGATCGAGATTCCGGGGTCTCCGCTGACTTGAAGCATCCCATCGTCTGTGCCCTCCGCCCCCCTCCCATCTTCTCGCTACCTACCCTAGGGCGGCTCTAGGCCTTTCCCAACGCCCCTTCAGCTGTGTCGGGTCGATTCCCAACTTCCGTGATTTAGCAACGCTGCCGGCCAGTCCAGTCATCATCGCAGTCCGCCATGTCAGTTCGCTTTCTCCAGCCCGACCGAGAAGAACCCGCAAGCACAGCATATTATCCCCCGCCTTTGCCGCCATCTTGAGCTACTTCAGTTGCTTTTTCGTCTCGACCCGTCACGGGCCGCTCGTCGGGGCGATCACGCCCGCAGCCGGCAATGCCTCCACAGATCCTGGTCCAGCAACTTAGTAGGCGGGACGACGGGTCAGATCACCAAAACCATGGGCCGTACCTTCTGCGCGTAATATGGCCGTTGGCCGCGCTCTCGACTCTCTTCCTGGCGCTGCGGCTGTACTGCAAGCTGTCGCGACGCCATCGCCTGTTCTGGGACGACTATTTCCTCCTGGCCAGCTGGGTACGCACACACACTCCCGCCCCCGCGACGACGCATATGCTTTCCCTCGTTGCCGCCTCTAACTGCCCCACCTAGGTCTCTGTCATATACTCGATCGCCCTCCAGACGGTAGCTGTCACGTACGGGCTCGGGAAGCCCTACAGCGACATTAGCGACGAAAACATTTCGCATCTCGGCATGCTGTCGATGGCCGCTGGCTTTGGCACCATCCTCGCCACTTGCTGGAGCAAGACGTCGTTTGCGATCACCCTGCTGCGCATCTCGGACGGCGGGATGCGCCACTTTATTTGGTTCATCATCATCTCGGTCAACTTGGTCCTGGCCTCCAACGGCATCATTCACTGGGTACAGTGCTGGCCCGTGGAGAAGACGTGGCACTATCACATGCCCGGCACATGTTTCCCTTCCGACGTCGTTCGGTACTACAACACCGCCGTTGCTGGTATGTACATGTCGCGTTGCCTCCCTCACCTTGGCTATTTCAAGGAGGGCCAAATCACCTGAGCCTGAGACTAACCTGACAATGATCCTGTGCAGTATTTTCGGGTGTGATGGATATCGTGCTCGCCCTCCTTCCCTGGAAGATCATCTGGACCATCTCGATCAACAAACGAGAGAGACTGGGCGCCCTGGTAGCCATGAGTGCCGGCGTGGTGTGAGTTGAAGGGAACCCCGGCGGCGTGCGTGTTGTCGTACTTGAGCTGACTCTCCTTGCGCAGCACGGGCGTTATGGCATTTTTGAAGATACCAACCATGTATGTGATTGGAAACGCCAATGGTGAGTGCCTCGGGTTTCTTTGCTGCTCAAAGTTCAAGTTCACCTTCAAGCCCCTCAAGCCCCTCCTCAACTCTCGCCCATCCCTCGGCGAGGCCCCTTTCCCCGCCTACACAACAGTTACCTTGTCTATCGTGCAGCTGCTAACAGTACTTTTCTCCAAGCAACCACCGTGGATCTACAAATCTTTGGCACCGCCGAGCCCGCCACCGCCATCATGGCCGCGTCCATCCCGATGCTGCGCGTCCTAATCCAACGGGAGACTGTCTCACGGCCTACACGGTTCATTGAGCTTCGGCACGGCGAAGAGCGCGGCAACACCGTCAGGGCAGGATCAAAGTACACGGTGGAGGAGGCGTGGACGGAGCACCCGAAGCCGCAGCAGGAGCGGGTTGGCGCGGCATGAGGTACAATGTATGAATACCTGTAGGTAATCAGGACCCCAGGGAAGGGCTACGCGTGGGGACGGCAGGCTTGTTGATATGCCTGCTAAGTTATCCATGTAGAGGGGACAAAAACAGGTCCTCGAGTACGATACGATACCCAATGAATGGCAAATGATCAATGACTCGTTATTATTGTTTTCTGTCTGTCCGCAGTATCGGCTCTCATCGCGATGCCCGGATTAAAGACGACGTCCATCCACCCTTTTGTCGCTACAATTTTCTGCCAGATTCCCCGCTAATTGTGTCGATTTAACATCACGCCCGGCCGTGCTGGACGACTCCCGCAGCGATCACATGCGGGGAATCTGACAGGAAGGGCTACCTTGGTGGGAGTGGTGAGAGCGCTGTCGCAGTGCAGCAAGTGGTGGGTGCCCGTATCTGCTGTCTCGCATGCTTTCCAGGTTGCTAAACTGTCTGGTGGCAGTTGGTCCCGGGTCGAGATTTGGAAATCCCTTCTCACCGGCGAGATGGATCACGGTGGACGTGGCTGCCCTCAGCTGCTGACCGGTCATCGACTCAACACGTCCGTCACGGCGCCACCCCGACCAGGACCTTGCGCAGGCTGACGGCACGGGTGACCCCGGTTGACGTGACTATTGGGTTGGGGCTGCAGATTGGCTGCAGGAAACGCACATTGAAAAGAAATTAGACGTGCTAATTGTCACGACCTACTTCGTACATGTACTGTGTAAACAGTGGGCTGCTGCGCAAGTGGCGATAGCCAGACTTTAAAAGCTGATCCTCGGCAACGGCCCTTGCAGCAGCTTCCCTGGTCTTGGTTCCATTTGACTTCCCTGAAGCCATCAGCCGACGGGCTTGACGGGCTTGACCCATGGTTCGGGATTTCTTGGTTTCCCAAGCGAGGACGGTCCTGGTCCGAGTCATCGAGATCATCAATTAGGCAAAAACGAGTTGCAGCTAAGTAACGTTACACAGTAGGGTAACTGAATTAAACAGGCTCGACGGGTGGCAGGCAGCTGCGTGCCCGCTGTGCTCAGATTGGGTTCCTGAACGGTTTTTTTGTGACTGCATCTTGATCAAGTTTTGAGGTAATGATACCGATGACCGTGTCCATATTTACTCGATGGTGGGATTCCAGATCACTCGGGGCTCCTATCTTTCTTTCAAAAGTGTGAAATAGCACCTCCAATGACCGCTGCTCGCCTGGGACTGGCAAACCGGTTGAAATGACAGACCTCACCTGCTATTTCGGAGGTCGTGGACTTGGGGGCCATTTCTAACTTCTGCCGCTGACTGCACCGGGTCAGACACCGGCCCGCGTCATGGATCTCGTGGTTACAATGCCTGCAGGACTCTGCAGTTTCATCTCCGGCTGGGCTCAGCGAGCATCGAAGCGGTGGTGCCTGCCCTGGCCAGCGAGTCTCGGAGGATTGGAAGCCACCATGGTGGACACAATGGGACCGCAGCACCATGCTGACGATATGAAACGGGACCTATCCATCCAGCGACCGCTACCAGATACAAGATCTTGTTACTGCCAGAGTTGAGCCGTTGAGTTCCAGGCCGCAAGCAGTCAAGGCACAATGAAGCTCTCGGCTTCCATCACGTTGGCCGTGGCCATCAAAGCCGCATCTGCCCGCTTCAACCTTCCTTCGTTCGAGCAGAAAGCCATCGACTCTGGCCTGGCTCTTTCTGGGTTGAGCGCGGTTGCCCTGGCCAATTCGGCCGCCAAGTTTGACAAGTCGTGCAATATCGGCAACGTGAAGATACGTCGGGAGTGGTATGTCTACGAGCCATCCAGCTCCGAGTGGTTTTCCCAATATCAGGCAATATGCTGACGGCGACATCAGGAGAACTCTCCTCAAAGCGAAGCGCAGGAGTTTCATCCGGGCAGTCCAGTGCGTCCAGAACACGCCTAGCATCCTGGACCCGGCCGTCCTAGGGTCGAAGTCTCTTTTTGACGACTTCGTGTTTCTTCATCTGCTGCAGACGCCCACAATCCACTTCACTGTGAGTTGTGAACTTGAGACAATCCGTCCTCATGCCGTCGGGTATTAAAGACGGGCCCTGATGATCGCCAGGGCAACTTCCTCATCTGGCACCGCTGGTACATCCACCAGTATGAGCTGAAGCTGAATGCCTGTGGCTATAATGGTAAACTCTACCTTCGCCAACCGGCTTCTATGCTAATAAACACAGGTGCTCTTCCTTACTGGGAATGGGGCTTCGATGTCGACAACCCACGTGCATCGCCAGTCTTTGACGGTTCCGACACGTCGATGGGCAGCGACGGCGAGTTCGTCCCGGGCGGTCCTGTCGAGATCCAGGTTCCCGGAAATCCCCCATCCCGAGTCGTGCTCGCCAAGGGCACCGGGGGCGGCTGCGTCTTCTCGGGGCCCTTCAAGAATATGACGGTCCATCTCGGCCCCATCACGCAGCCGGATCCGACCCAGGACAACGCGCGCTGCCTGAAGCGCGACCTCAACGCCGATGCCGCTCGGAGGTTCGCCAGCTTCCGCAACACCACCGACCTGATTGTCAACTCGCCCACCATCGAGATCTTCCGGACCACCATGGAGGCCGACCCAGGTTACGTCCCCAACTCGATTGGCGTGCACGGCGGCGGCCACTTCACCATCAGCGGCGACCCGGGGTCCGATGCCTTCATCTCGCCTGGCGACCCGGTCTTTTACCTCCACCACGCCCAGATCGACCGCATCTACTGGATTTGGCAGATGCTCGACTTTGACAACCGCCAGGTACCTAGATTCCACTTGGTTACGTCGTCATGACTGGTGACTGGAAGAATTGAAACTGACGTTCGGCAGGGTGTGTTTGGCACCAACACTCTGCTCAACCTACCGCCAAGCGCCAACACCACGGTCGACGACCCCATCGACCTGGGCCCGATAGCCGGGCCGGTCAAGATCAAGACGCTCATGAACACGGTCGGTGGCACACCGCTGTGCTACGTCTATCTTTGAAGAGGTCAGCACGTTGTATCTAGTAGACTTGGAAGGGATTGTGTCTGTGGAAGTAGAAGATCTGCATAAACCGATGTTGCGGACCTGCGGTCTGGTGCAGTCGAGAAAATTCAGTCTCTGGGAGTCTGGGATCGTCACTCGGCGTTTTTGAGGCCCCACAGCCGACCATCCCATTGTCCAGTCGTTCTCGAGTGGTACCGTGTCCGAACTGTCGCCATTGCAATGAGGGGCGGGTATATGACCCTGATGTCGTGGGCCTGGATCCGCGGCCGCGTTCCTCTGCTCCGGGTTCAATTCTGGCCACGGCAGAAGCTGAATTTAGCTAAAGAGCTGCACGAAACAGTGCGCCATGGCCGGTCCCTTAATTCCCCAACTCTCGGTCCCGTTCCATCCATCTTTCATTTCCATCCAATTAACTCCCCGTCGCATCAGTGCGGCCCATCCCAAACAGGCGCGACAAAGAAACATGAAAGCCGCAAAACGATCGATCTGAGATCTGGTTGGGCGCCGGGGAGCAAAACAGCCGCTGAGGGTGGTGGGACACAGGGGCCACACGGTGTGCCGATGCACGCTTCCGATTGGTGCACAAAGGCGCTTGCTGACACGTCGGCCAACGTCGCAGCTTCTCGACTCATCTCCCCATCGAGCGAAGCGAAAGATGGAAACAAAACATCAAATCGGCTGTCGTGCAATCGTGTTGCTGGAAAGCCATGTTGCGCAACGGGTGGCTAAGGCACTAACGAAAGCCGCGCTTGTTTGAGATTGCCGTGGGTGGGATTGTTTGGGTCACGAGATGGCCAGACCCAGCAGACCGTCGAGGTGAAGGACATAAAGTCGCTTGTCCCGACCCGAGTTGGATTCGAGATGTTCTCTCACCACAACAATCCCGCTCACCAAGATCCCAGTTTCCTAGGTCTTTTCTTTCCCATTTTTCTTTCCTTGTTTCTTTCTTCCTATTTCCTAGGTCTCATCTCGTCTCTCTTGTTTCCTTGGGTCTTGTTCGAGGATTCCGGTTTGGGTTTTCCGTTTCCTTGTTGTTTCCTTGGAGGACTTGAAGTTCCCACTCACGACTCATCAACACGGTTTTTGGACTCTCTTCTGCCATCTACCATCAACAGCAGCACTTTTTTTCGGTCTTCACGACAGTTGATCTGTCTCACCTCCCACACCAGCCCTCACGCCATCCGGTGTGAGTAGTTGCCCAACATTTCGTTCAACACTTCCTTCCCGCCTCCCCCGACGGTGCCGTTTCCCAAACCGCGGTTTCCTCTACGCACAGCCAGCAAAGAGCGGCCCTCACTTCAGCTTGTAACCGATTTCAACCCAACTCGGCCCCTCAAGATGCGGTTCCAAGCACCGCAGCTCGGCGCGCTGGGCGTTACATTCAGCATCATGCGGGTATGCCAGTTTGCCTCGCTGATTGCTGTCATAGGGCTCTGTGCCAACTTCATCAACGAGATCGCCACTGCCGAGCACAACTCTCCTGCTGAGCTCATCGGCACTCTGACAGTGGTATGTGCTCTGGTCCGTTCCAGCGTCAAGACGCCATTCTAACAAAACACAGGCAGTCACCTCGGTCATCTACGTCGTTATCACCTACATCCTTTACTACGACAACATGCTCCCGCTGCTGTTCACCGGCGGCCTCGATGGCCTCCTCCTCATCGCATCCATCGTGGTAGCCTCGCTTGTCGGCAAGCCCCTCTCGATGCTCAACTGCGCCGCCCTCCCTGCCTCCCCCGCCCTGGTGAGGACTACCTTCTTCTCCTCATCCGGCGTCTCCATCCGAGCCGCCGTTATCACCAAAACTCTTCCCTACAACACCTTGGTGGCACTGGACCAGCCGACATGCTACGAGATCAAGGCCGTGTGGGGCCTGTCCATCGCCCTCTGTGTGCTCTTTGCCTTCTCGTCCCTGGTCTGCATCGGCCTGTGGCACCGCATCCGGCGCCAGGGCGCCGCAAGCAACCCCAAGGACATCGAGGGCTAGGAACTCGCGGGCGCCACCCGGGGGGCCAACGCAAAGCAGGAGCCGTGGAACCGAAGCGCTGCTGTCGCCCCTCCTTACTTTCCGCCTCCCCCGCTGGCGCCCATCCGTGACCGAGGACGCGCTCAAGCCAATCCCCGCGCAGCCGTCACCCCGCCCAGGTTCAGCACCGAGTCGGACGCGTCCTCGTGCACGTACAACGCCGACCACGACGCCGGCAGCCCGCCCCAATCCCGCGGCCTGCGGCCGCCACCGCCAATCCACACCCGCCCGGCCAGGCTGCCCGGCGGCGGCTTGCTGACGGTGAACACCAATACCAACGCCAACAACAGCCTCGTACTGGCAAAGAAGCCCGACGATGACGGCATCTCCCCTCTCCTGTCGCGCGGTCCACCAGCTCTCCTTCCCACCGACCCCAACTCCAACAACACCGGCACCTCCCCCATAACCCCCAACTCGGCCCTCGATGACGCAATCCCCCCCGAGCACAAACGCATCCCAGGTCTAATCCCCTGCTCGCCCCTCTCCCCGCCTCGCAGCAGCAGCAGCATGCTAGCCGGCCTAGGCTTGGGTCTAGGCCTCGGCCTGACTAGTCACCTATCTCCCACCACCCTTAACCAGGGTGACGCCGACAGCAACAACAACAGCAAGAGAAAGAGCTGGCGCGGGCAGAAGACCAGGAAGAGGAAGCCTGTGCCGGCGCCGATCGTGGTGGTACACCCGCCCCGGGAGACGTGGGGGGTCCGGGTCAGGGAGATCTCGCTGAAGAGCCCTGCCGTCGAGTCGGTCAAGGGGTCGATCGTGCCCAGCCCCGTGCTGACGACGCCTGTTGGTGGCGGAGCGGGGAAGGAGAAGTCTGGGAGGAGGACGGTGTGGGGGTTGATTGATGGGTGGTGGGATCTGGGGTTGCTGGAGAGGATGGGGACTGTGGGAAGGAGGAGGGGGTGAATATCAATCAATACGAGTGGATTTCATGTGGTCTGAGGCAATGAGTTTTGAAAGGGGAGGGTTGGTGTGGTTTGAGATTGCTGGGGAAAGATTGAGGTGGATGCTTGTGATATGAATCTTGGCCTCTGGAGGGAAGTTGGTGATTACAGGTAATGTTGTGCATGGCGGGTTCGCGTTGGAGTTTTGTGGGAAATCATCTGCCCTTGAAGGCCAAACTTGGACTGTCTGCTTGTTCTGGTAATGAGTAATTAATACAAAAACAAAGAATGCTGTCTGTTATCAAGTGTCAATGGGTTTCCACCTGATTTGGTCAATGAAACTGTGCGTCTAGTACTTCAATCTTGCCTTTGAGTGATCGTCAACTGAATCTGAGAATGGGAATCAGGGGCAGACTTCGAATAGGGGTTAGCCCTAACCCTTAATGACTCAAGGGAATGAACCAAACGAGGTTGAGGCAGCAACAGCAAACGAAGGAACGATTACTAGTTATATGTCAATTAGAAGTATAATGACTAGTTTCAATTACTTGCATGTCATAGCGACTTGTGTCGATGCTGTGAGCACCAGGTGCTGCACAGATCTAAGAGTCAAGGCTCAACAGACGTCCTGTTCGTCCAGATTGCGATGGTGGGAGTCATCATTTTGTACCTCAATTATGCTGTGACTCATTCAACAACCACAGAATACTTGGTACCTTGATTTCAGCGCTTACAGGATGCACTCCTTGCAACCTGACCTTCTCCCACCACGAAGCTGCTTCAACCATTCCAACGACACGCTTCATTCGACCTCCGACGTACAACGCATCCGCCGCTGATCCGACGAGTTTTATAATTTCTCAGCTAAGATGTCTACCAGCGGTCCACAAGGGAGCCGTGGTGTGTTTAATCGCTTATATCGTTCCGAGTCCGCTGTTTTTCCCCTTCCAAACGACTGAAACTGACCGCAGCGTATCCAAGGGACAGCCACCTCGGCCTGCGACCCGCACAAGACCGATGGGACAATTGTGTCGCCACCGCACCCCGATGCTTTTTCTCAATATTCGATACAGCGCCCAATGATGACGAGAAAGGAACTTGGAAAGGAGCGCAAGACGGCAGCAAAGCTGGCCAAGTTTCATACGAAAATGGCCGCCCAGCTGCGGGCTCAAGCGTCGGCTGCGAATGTGAGCACGACCAAGGACAAGAAGGACAAGAAGAAGGTTGAGGCAGATGTGCTGCCCCCTTTTATCGAGGACACGCCAACAGGGGAGAAGAAGCGGGTCAAGCCATTCGACGATCCGTACTATGCCTCGTACCACCCCGTTGCTGTCGAGTCGGCATGGTATGCGTGGTGGGAGAAGGAGGGTTTCTTCCAGCCGCAGTTCACGTCCGAGGGGAACGTCAAGCCTGAGGGCAGCTTCGTCATCATGGCGCCTCCTCCAAATGTGACAGGGGCTTTGCAGTAAGCCCACTTCAAGTTGCCGATTGTTAAACTTTGAAACGGCTAAGTAACACGATGACCACAGCATGGGCCACGCCTTGGGGAACTCACTGCAGGACCTCTTGATCCGATACAATCTTCAGAAAGGAAAGACCACGCTGTGGCTACCCGGCTGCGATCATGCCGGCATTGCGACACAGAGCGTGGTTGAGAAGATGCTGATGAAGCGCAAGCAACACACGAGACGTGATCTTGGCCGGGACAGGTTCATCGCCGTCGCGAAAGACTGGAAGGAGGCATATCACCAGAAGATCAACAATGCATTCAGAAGAATGGGGTCGAGTCTCGATTGGACCCGCGAGGCCTTTACCATGGTTCGTTCCCTATCCTTCAGCTTGTTTCCGAGGGTACCATTGCCAGACGACGTTAGCTGACCGGCCTGGCACAGGATGAGAACTTCTCGGCAGCTGTGACCGAGGTCTTTGTCAGATTCCACGAAGAGGGCATCATATACAGGGCAAACCGCCTGGTCAACTGGGACTCCACCTTGATGACCGCTCTCAGCAATCTCGAGGTCGACAGCGAGCCCTTGACAGGACGGACTCTCCTTGATGTCCCAGGCTACAACAGGAAGGTCGAATTCGGCATCATTGTGCACTTCAAGTACCCCATTGAAGACTCGGACGAAACAATTGAAGTTGCCACAACCCGTCCGGAGACCATGCTGGGCGACACGGGCATTGCCGTGCACCCCAACGATCCCCGATACACCCACCTCGTCGGCAAGTTCGCTGTCCATCCCTTCATCAAAGGCCGGCGACTCCGAATCGTCGCCGACACATACGCCAAGCGCAAGTTCGGCACGGGTGCCGTGAAGCTGACCCCGGCGCACGACCCCAACGATTTCAACGTCGGCATGGCCCACAAGCTCGAATTCGTCAACATCTTCACAGACGACGGCCTCATCAACGAGAATGGCGGTCCGTACCAGGGCCAGAAACGATTCGACGTACGGTACGCGATCCAGGAGGATCTGAAGAGCCTCGGCCTGTACGTGGACAAGAAGGACAATCTCATGAAGGTGCCGAGGTCGGAGAGGACGAGGGACATCATCGAGCCCCTCATGAAGCCGCAGTGGTGGGTCAAGATGGCGGACCTTGCCGAGCCCGCCATCCGAGCGGTCCGGAATGGCGATATCCAGATCAAGCCCGAGTCGGCCGAGAAGAGCTACCTCCACTGGATAGCGGGCATCAACGACTGGTGCATCTCGAGGCAGCTGTGGTGGGGACATCAGTGTCCCGTGTACCAAGTTCGGTTTGACGAAGAAGGGGAGAATCAACCAACCCGAGGCAAACGACAGATGGTTTGCAGGACGAACAGAGGACGAAGGTGTGGCGGTCCCAGTACTTGCTTGGGTCTGATCTGGTACTGTTGTGGGGGCCCCACTTTGGGCTTCCAGACCTTCCTGCCCAGACCACTTGCACCTGTTTGCCATCTCTTCCTCCTGCACCACCACACATCACCTCCGTATCGCATCACCTTTTCTGCCTGCATCCCACCACAGGTACTGATCCGGACATAACCCTCTCCAAGGCGACAAAGGCATTCCCGGACAGGAAGTTCAAGCTGGTTAGTCAACCGTCGACTGTGTTTCTCTTCCACAAGACTCACAGGCGGTTAGGTTCAGGATGAGGATGTCCTTGATACGTGGTTCAGCGCGGGTCTCTGGCCATTCGCCACACTCGGCTGGCCCAAGGAGACAGCTGATTTGTCTCGGTTATTCCCTACCAGCCTCCTTGAAACCGGATGGGATATCATGTCAGTGGCCTCCCTCTAGCTAACCTCTGCTGAAATATTGAAAGGCCATTGCTGACATGAGCTTACAGTCCTTTCTGGGTTGCCCGCATGGTCTTCCTCGGCTTGAAGCTCACTGTACGTGCAATTATTTCCATACCCTGAACGACACTGACAGTGTGAGCAGGGCAAGGTGCCATTCTCCGAGATTTTTTGTCATTCTCTGAGTAGGTGCCCAGCTCTAGCTCAACCTACTCACATCCGAACTGCTAACCCCTATTCACAGTTCGTGACTCGGATGGACGAAAGATGCGTAAATCCCTCGGCAACGTTGTCGACCCGTTGGACGTCATCCGCGGAATCGAGCTTCAATCTCTCCACAACAAACTGCTCACGGGCAACCTTGCGTCCACCGAAGTCGAAAAAGCTACCAGGTACCAGAAGACTGCCTTTCCGCAAGGCATTCCGGAATGCGGCGCAGACGCGCTGCGCTTCTCGCTGATCGCCTACACCACGGGCGGTGGCGACATCAACTTCGATGTCAAGGTCATCCACGGCTACCGGCGCTTCTGCAACAAGATCTGGAACGCCAGCAAGTATGTCCTTGGCAAGCTCGGGATCGTCCAGGGTTTCGTGCCCGCGAAGCAGCGGGCTCTTGGTGGACACGAGTCCCTGGCCGAGCTCTGGATCCTCCACAAGATGAATATAGCCGTCAGGGGCGTCTCAGACGCTCTCGAGCAGAGAGAGTTCATGAAGAGCGCTAACCTTGTCTACGCCTTCTGGTACTACCAGCTGTAAGCCGTTTCTCCAGAACGAACACTCCCAACGCTAAACTAACTCCTGGCAATCTGTTAAGTGCGACGTCTTCATCGAGAACTCCAAAGCTCTAACCCAGGAGGGTACCGAGACCCAGGTCAACTCAGCACTCCAGACGCTCTACTCGGCGCTGGAAGGCGCTCTCGTCCTCTCGCACCCCTTCCTCCCCTTTATCACCGAAGAACTGTGGCAGCGACTGCCCAGACGTCCGGATGACGAGACAGAGAGCATCATGCTAGCCAGCTACCCCACATGGGACCAGCAGCTCGACAAGCCCGAGGCCGAAGCCGCGTACGACACTGTCCTGGGCTGCTCCAAGGGTATCCGGTCGCTGATGGCCGAGTACGCACCGGCCAAAAAGGACGCAGACGCGGAGGTAGACATCTTCATCCAGGGCCATGATGCCGCGTCCTACGGGACTGTGTCCGAGGAAAGGTCGTCGATCCGCTCCCTCAGCGGCAAGGGCGCCATGACCATCGAGGTCCTCTCGCCCAAGCAGGCGCGCCCAGCCGGTTGTGTCGCCTTTTCCGTTTCCAGCGCTGCGTCGGTCTTTCTGCACGTGAAGGGGAGGGTCGATCCGGACGAGGAAATTGCCAAGGCGGCAAAGAAGCTGGAGAAGGCGCACGCGACGGTTCAGAAGCAGCGGAAGCTTGTGAATAACCCTCAGTATGCTGAGAAAGTGGCTGTCGCAACGCAGGATTTTGAGAGGACAAAGCTAGTTGATCTGGAGAGCGAGGCGTGGGGTTTCGAGACCACTATTGAGCAGTTCAGGCAGCTGAAGCTCGAGTGACCAGAAGGTCGAGCGTCGTTGTCGAGGTTGGGTCGCCTCAACCGCGACTGTTGGTCTCACTCAACTGGCAATGGATCTCCTGGAATCTTCTCGTGGCAAATATGTTAAGTAACAGTGAAGGTAGAAAAAGGTCGGTGATTACAGTATCATCGTTCGTCTCCATTCTAATCCCGCAGAGGTGAATCAAATTGGCTTGGTGTGATAACTCTACGAACCATGTCGCCTAATCTGACAGTTCCAAAACAACATGTCCGTGTCTTTTGAGGCGCAGTGCGAGTTAAAACATGCCAACTGCTTCACAAGGAGAGCTTGCCTAAATCCTCCCCTTGTCCGTATCCGTCTCACTTCCCCGTAATGTCTGCGTCCACTTTCTCCCGTGAATCAAAGCCAGTTTGGACGAATGCCTCCCGTCCTCAGCACGCCGTCCACAATCACTGAGAAGAGCCGCCCGAGATAGTAATGACTTGACCTGGCAGAGAGTTAGCGTTTGGTCAACAAACCAGCACCGCAAGAACCACTGACCGTTGACCCAGCCACCGTCCTCGCTTGCCAAGAAGCCCACCACGCGGGCAACATCCTCCGGCACGGCACACCGACCGAGCGGGCAGTGCTCCGCCATCATCTTCTCAATCGTCTCGGCGGGGATGTCGGGCGTGCCGCCGGGGATGTAGTGCCAGGCGTTCTGGGTGAACATGTCGCTCTTGATGCCGCCGGGCGCGACGCCATTGACCGTGATCCCCTTGACGCCAAAGTCGGTGGCAAAGGCCTTGACCATGCCAATGACGGCCATCTTGCTGGCGTTGTACAGCGCGTGGTTCTTGACGCCCATGAGCCCCGCGGCGATGCTCGTCATGAGGATCAGCCGGCCGTTCTGCTCCAGGTTCTTGAAGGCGGCCTGGCCGACAAAGAACTGGGCGCGCGCGTTGAGGTTAAAGACGTGGTCGTACTTCTCCTCGGTCACCTCCTCCGTCTTGTCCCACGACTCGGTGCCGCTGTTGGACATGACAATGTCGAGGCGGCCAAAGGCCTGCTTGGCTTCGGCGAAGAGCCGCGTGATCTCGGAAACCTTGGACACGTCGGCCTGGATGGCGACGGCGCGCGCGCCGTTGTTGTACGAGTGGATCTCGTCGACGACCTCATGGGCAGGGCCGGCGGAGGATACGTAGTTGACGATGACCGAGGCGCCGCGTTGAGCAAGCTCGAGGGCCACGCCCCTGCCGATTCCGCGGCCGGCGCCGGTGATCAGGGCGACCTTGCCCTCGAGGCTGGCGGTAGGAACTGCGATGACCATTTTGATGTCAGTGGACTGATGGTTGAGTTGAGTTGGTCTGGTTCGTGTGCAAGTCGGCTTCTTCGAAGGTCGGATGTTTTCGTGTGCAGAGTTGAGTTGAGAAGTGGGAGGAAGAAAACTGAACTCGGACGGATTTTATTCCAGCCTAAAGTATCCCGAGGTCGCGACGTCTCTGGAAGCTGTGATCATTAAATGGGACGGAAGCTGGAAGTCTGGGCCATGGCGATTGTCCACTGCTTCCATTACGGAGTAAAGAGGGGGAAGGACCGGGCAGGCATCAGCGGGAACCCCGACCGAGTCCGGGAGGGAAGCTGCATTGTCCTCTCTGATTCATCTTGAATTGGTTTCACTGCCTGCAACGAAAACCCGGTCACTGGGCTTAGTGCAGTCAAGTGCCGACCGACTTTGCTTGCAGTCGCGCCGAGTGCCCGAGGATTGCAAATGCCGCCCATTCAAGACCCGGTGCTCCTGCTGGATCATGACGCGCCACCGAAGCCACCTGAACGGCAACTTGAGTTCCGGGATTTCGGCGGGGTTCGTTGTTGCCCCAGCCCATTAAGGTTCAGATGTTCTTGCACCATGCCTACTGTATGGAACAGACTTCGCTGAGGCCCGGGCATTCACCCCACAAAAATTGCCCATAGAGTTCGCTTGATGGCGGGCATCGTGTTTTGAACTGGGAAACCCATTCGTTCGGAGCATTTTTGTCTCATCCTACCCTCAGTGGTTGCAGTTCCGATCCCGCCTAATCCGAGATCTCCCAGATGTTCAGCCACGGGTCGTCGAGCAGCTCTCGCGCCGTCTTGCGGTCCTCGGGTCGCCAAGCCAGCATTCACGAAGTCTAAGAACATGGCCTTGTTTCTCTCACGGAGGACGCGCTCAGCCTTCTCGAGACTGTTGCCTTCCGGGATCGGAATGTCCGCAATCCATTGCCCTGTGGGAATCAGTCAGCTCAGTTTCCAAGCCATCTCGCCGCGCAGCAGCTTACCATCTTCCGAGAAGAACTCTTTGCTCTGGACTCCTCGCTCAAGCAGGTCCAGGGGTGGTGGCCCTAGCAGCCCGATCACCTCGGCCAGATGCGCCCGCGTCGTGTAGCCCTGGCCGTTTGGATCCCGACCGTAGAACAGGTAGCCGCCCTCGAAGACGTCCCAGATCATGGCCCCGACGTTCCAGATGTCAGCTGGGTAGCTCCATGGAGTGCTGAGCATGACCTCGGGCGAGCGATACACATTGGGCTGCGCGTCATGGTTCCGTTTCACGTCCCCCCTTACAGCGGCTCCGAGATCGCAGAGCACCACCCTCCCCCCAGTCTTCGGGCAGACCGAAGCGTCGGGACTTGTACACTGGCGCACCGTCGACGGACTTGCGGGGCGACGGACTTCTCAGCTCTTCCTCGACAAAGGCCTTGAGGATATTCTTGTCGATGATGTCGTGCATGATGTTGTCGGCCTTGATGTCTTCAGCATGTCAGAACTGGCCTACACGTTCAGACCGCACGTACCATCTGCCACATACCTGTGTGAACCAGTTTACACTCGGTATGCAAGTAGTCAAGGGCGCGAAGGAGGTGTTGGAGGCCGCCCTTTAGCAGGGCATCAGAAAAGCGCCTTGAGGGATTGCGCAGCAGCAGATCCTTCCGGCTGTCCCACATTGGCCGCTGTACCAGACACTGACGATCACCCCCGGGACGGTCGATGGTAAACTCCTCAAGGGCGGTTCTCACATGCCGGTGTCCGGGATGCGAAGGGTTCGCCTTGTCGATGGCTTCGTAAATCTGGAACTCGTCTCTGCATGTCTCCCCATAGTCTCGGGCAAAAATCTTCAGCGTGAAAAAATCGTGTTTCCTGCAGTCTCGTGTGGATTAGTCGACGCTATCCTCCTCGAATAGCGTGAGGAGAGGAACGTGCTGCAGATTTCGCGCCAGCCAAACGGTCGAGGTTGAGCCAAAGCCCAGCTTGCCGACGGCTTGGTATTTGTTGGAGGCAAAGAGATCTCCAATGTTGACGGGATAGTAGTTGCTCGCTTTGAACTCGTCAAACATCTCCTCTTCAAGCACCTCATTTGCGGGCACATGTTGGAACCCGGCCGTCGGGAATGGTAAAGGAGTCAAGGGAGCCCGACGCAATAGACCCCTCGCCCAATTTGCTAATTGTGCTATGTCAACATCTTGGGGACTGTCCACCAGGCCCGGCTGTCGCGGTTGGCGTTGAACATGACATGATGGTTGGATGAAGGAAAACGAAACTTCCGAAAAAAGGCGGGGCCGCATAGGAACCCCTGTCTCAGTACTAACCTGGAAAGTAAATCCAAATACAGACAGCAGCACCTCTGAGAGCTGTCTGGCGCTCAAACCCTAGGTAACGTGTGGTTATCTCAGGGCAGTTTTGGTGGGTGATCCGCCGGATGACCCGCAAATGACGGCCCCGCCTCTGAAATAGCACTTTTATCTTACCAGGGGCGGCCGCCAGGCCGCCCGAAAATTTTGGGAAAGCCACCACGCAAAGGAAAATCCGGCTATAAAAACGGCAAAAATTAGACCGGAGCGAAGGTACGGTCTAGAATCAACGTATGACCTCAATTTCCAGTGGTGCATCGCCGTGGTTGTAGAGATATCCGCGGTCGTAAGTTTCCAGGGCGGCCTGCCGGCGTGGTGGTAGCGGCCCATTCCCAGTAAATCTTTAGCAGACTTCAGGGGGGGGCAGTAAAGTACTGTAAGTCAAACCAAACGTCTCAACAACATCCAAGTCACACGATATTGTACGATCATGCGCTCATGCGCTATCCATTCTCAAATGCAGGGACGGCCTCTACGACTTCTGGGCCGCCTTGAGCTGCTTTGCAAGAGCATTTAGCGAGAGATTCCCGCCCTCAGCCCGCCGCTTTTCAAGCTCATGGACCGCGTCCTCCTCCGGCCAGCCCCTAGCACAAGCGAGCCTTACGACCTCGTCTATAACGACCTTCCGCATAGAGAAGAGCTGCCTCTCGTCACGCAGACGCCATCGTGAGCCCCACCGCTTCTCTAGCTCGTCAATAGAGGGCATCATGGCGAACCCGTGGCGCCAGAGCCGATAAAGGTCCCCAACAGTACGGAGCGTACGTGGGAAGCGTATCTGCGGCGGGCCTTGTTGTGCGACGGTCATAGCTGGTGCCCCGAGTGCCGCAGGGCTCGAGATTGCGGCTACTGTAGCCGGAGCAGCTCGACGGTCTAGCGTAGAGACTGCTCTAAGTGGCGGTCCAACTAACGGTGTTGCCGGTCTTTGGCGCGGTGGCTCGGGCAGCGGTGATGGGGAGGCCTCGTGGCCCTGCCGGCGTGTGAACTGCTCGGTACGGTGCAGCCTCCCACCGGGCGTAAAGGTGGTCACAACTTGGTGCTCCATCTGGCGTATATCGGCGATCTGCGCCTTGAGTATCTTTACCTCCTGTACCAACTCGGCATGCCTTCTTTGCACCGCCTTCTCGACGGCAGGCTGATAAGCCGCTAAGCTCCTAAGCTTCTCAGAGACCTCGGGGATCACCTTCTCGATCGCCGTGCCGCGGTCGTCTTCGAAGCTCTCCTGCGCGGCCTCCCTAACCTTAGTAGCAAAGGCGTTGAACTGGGGCGACCAGAACACCGGCTCCTGGAAGACAGGGTGGCCTGGATGCTTTGCCCTTAGGAATACGGCGTCCTGCAACAGGACATCTCGCATCCAGTGTAGCAGCTCGATGAACGCGCCGGTAGCCTTGTCTTCGGCCTCGAAATCACGCCAGCGGTTCAGTTGCGGCCATATGTGCGAGCGTAACCACGCCTCTGGCTGCACTGTTGCCCTTGGGACGTGGTAACTACGGCCCACGCAGGCTCGAAGTCCGCCGTGGCGCGCATAAACTCGAACGGTAACGTGGTGATATAACACCCCGTCATCTGGTCGCCGTTTTCCCACCGGCCAGCGCGCCGGATCTAATCATGATGTATGATCAGCGTAAGTAACAAAACCCACCCATCCCCCCTCTCCTCCCCCCCACCCGCCGCCATGCTCGATAAGGACCCCCTTCCCCCCCTTCCCTAAGCCAGTACGGGGCTGGTCTTACCTGCGCATCTGACACCCCTGCCATATCGGCATTTTGCGCCGCTGCTACCCTCGGTGCGTGGGTGGCCTTGCCCGTGTTGATGCCGCACATACCATAGAAGTCCAAGGCCCATTTGTGTTCTGTTGCGTACGAGAGCTGGCCTGTGTAATCTGCCTTGCTCCGGCGCAGGACCTTCGTCTGATACCACAGCTCCGGCCGGCTGAAGTCTGGGAACGGCTCGGCGACGGTCCTCTCGACCTGCCAACGGAAGAAAAGCCAAAAGGCAAGCTGGCCTATAAGGCAGGCCTCCGGATCACGATGCCGTAAACAAGACCCGTATTCGACACCCGACCGTGCTGATTGGTCTTCCCCTGGTTCATAAGAACGACGAAGGCCTTCGTCGGGACACCGCCCGCCTCCATCTTGACCCCTTCTTTCGGTAAATCCAGGCAAAAGCAGTCGGCCAGCTCGAGGTGCAGCCTGTTGCTCGACCGTAAGAGCATATGGTTGCCGAAAAGGAAGTCGACATTCGTCCGGAAGCCGCTGTTTCCGTCGCTGAACCGCCAGGCTGCTGCTGTATGCTCGGGGACCTGTGCCGGTGAATACCCGTCCTTAATCGTGTTGAGGATCCGGTCCGCCCACTCGTTCCGGCTCCGGCACGCGGTTTCTCGTAGGATATGCCGCATCAGCGCCTTTTTTGCGAGGTCATTTGGGTGCGGAGCCTGGTTCTCGCCTCTCGTCTTCTGCTGCGCGTAAAGGTTGATAATAGCGATAGAGTAGAGTCGTACGGTGCTATACTGTAGTTTGAGCGTAGAGGTTCCGGTGGCCGAGACCGGATCGGGATCCATGTTGTCAAGGTCTGGCTCCGACTTCGAGTCTGGATCCTTCGCCGGACCCCCGCCAACGACAATT
>MU863652.1:231965-242900 GCA_033575675.1 Parathielavia hyrcaniae | reverse complement strand
TTTCATTTTCATTTTCATTTTCATTTTCATTTTCATTTTCATTTTCATTTTCATTTTCATTTTCATCCTGCTTTCCTGTTGTTTCTCCCCGGTGTTAAACATTTCAGCTGAATGTGACGGGGTGCAGCGCGAAATTACGGAGCAAACATGAAGCATCACCAACGCCAGGACTCGCATTTCACCCGGGTTCCAATGCAGACCGAACCAAAAGCCCCATACGAGATGGGAGGGGATGATCGGGTACCGTGGTTGAAGTATGACTGGTGGCGAGCCATGTTGAGGGGGAAGAAAGCTGAGAGGGTGACGGGATGACCGCACACAACTTGATCAAGTATAATCACTGGTGGGATGAACTTGGGCATGGAACAGCAGCAGAGATAAGTAAACAAAGGGGTTTATCCAAGGCTCCCTGTCTAATCCTAATCCAATCCTTCCTCACCATCCCAAAGCAGCCCAATACCGTTGTCGCCAGAGAAGTGAAGCGTCATCGACCAGACACAGGAGTTGAGTACATCTCGCGCGAATTCACCGCCGCCCATCCGCCAGCAGTACCGGCCCATTCGCAATGCATGAACGGAACCGTCCAACCAGTAGCACCCGCCATGGAAACCGAGCGCGCTGAGTCCGAGTCGGGGCAACCCCACATGATGGATGCGAGCCCACTGATGCCTGCAGGTGCGAGTCTGGCGAGAGGAATCGCGGAGCAGGGGGAACGGACGAGAAGAAGATCAGTGTCGATCCCTCGGGTACTGGTCTAAAACGTGTAGCGAATGACAGAGCGGATGGAGGCGTGGCAAGCCGGCCAAGTGGTATGTCGAACAAATCCATCTTGGGCCCCCGACATGGCCCGGCCAAACAGGACAAACGAAGAGAGAAGACGCCCCAAGGCTGCGGTCCTTTCGCGTGACTTGATCAATCCACCACCGAGTGCGACAAAAACCAGCGAGAATATCCAAACCCCTCTCCCTCCCCAAAACGCCGATTATGCTGCCGATGTCAAAATTGAAATACAGGGCGATTGTCGTGTGCCGTCATCACTTGAGGTGTGCGATCATGCGTTGGTGACCTGGTGGCTGTCAGCAAGAGATGGTTCAGGCAAGACCTGAGTCCAGGGTGGACCCACGCGAAGAATCCTCCTTGAGTAATCTTGGTTGTCAGCGATGCTGCCGTCGCTCAGCCTCCTGTTGACTATCACTGGGTCCAAACGGGAATCCGTTATGGATGTCCCCCCGCTGCTACGGGGCGGCTTGCCGAAGAAGTCGCTAACTGCAGCATTGCGGCGGTGTTCCTCCTCGATCTCCTTGTTCCGCTTGCGGCGCATGTACAGGAAGACGCCCCCAAGTGCTCCGGCAATGACAAGAACGCCGATCACGACGCCGGCGGCGATGCCGGCCACGTTGGATCCCCCGCCGCCGTTGTCCCCCGAGTCACCGATCGACGACTCAGTGGCCGTGATGGTTACCCCGGCTGCAGTGCGAGTCGAAGTTGGGCTCGACGTGGTAGCGGAGCTCGATGAACTGCTGCTGGGTTCCGAGTACGGAACAACGAGTTGGACGCCGGTGTTGTAAATGGTCCAGAAATTAGTACCACCACCTGGTTGACTTGATTAGCCTCCGTCGTTGAGCGTCTCATCCCGGAGCGTGACTCACATGTTTCCTCCTCCGGATAGCCTGTGCAAGGGTAGTCGCAGTTGCTATTGTCCACCTGATCCTCCTTGGGCGGATATTCGTTACCGCAGAAGCACTGACTTCCACCCATGGTGCCGCCGACAGCGTACTTCTGCTTGTAACAGATCAATTCTCCGCACCCGCTAATGCTGTTGAAGATGACGGTGCTGTTAATCAACTTGAGGTCCCCCGACGACTTGAAGCAACCTTGAACCGTCCGGGCGTTGAGCCGCGGGTCTTCAATCGGCGGTTGTACTGGGCCGGCCCTCCGATGTATGTTGCCGTGCTCCCAATGCCTCGGAGCCTGGATTGTGTCTGGCATCGCGTCGGTGAGCGCGGCGAGCGCAGCTGAAGCGAGCACAACCCACATCATTGTGATTTGTGACGAGGCTCGAACTTTGACTTCGAGGGCTGAATGGTGTGCAAGAAACTGGACGGGACCCGGCCGGTCGTTTTCCAACAGTGGTCGAGCAATCGCGAAGGCGACAGTGAGAGCTTCGCAATGTTGTCGCTCAATGATCCACGGAACCTTCCAAATGGGTTCCTGTGGTCAAAGGTACAAAATAGACGCAAAGAGTCAAGGGCGTAGGTACCCTTTGTGAAATGAATCGAATCGGATGCTTAAACGAGTGTCTTGGTCGGGTGTCAATGGCCGGTGTCGTCTGCGATGGCGTTGTTTAGCGACCACGGCTACACCTGAGGGGACATCTCCGCGCAGCGTAGCTGGAACGCGTCGGTGCAGAGGGACAGGACTCAGAATGTCTATCCGCGTGATGGCAAAGGTGGAGTTGAGGACGTACACGAGGGCTCAAAGGAGTGACAGGAAGAAATGAGAGTGGTTTTGTTGCAAAGAATGAGAGTTTGCGTGAGAAGGGAGGGAGACGGAACCCACAAAGGCCGTGTTCCCACGAGCCACGATCCACAAGGGGAAGCGAAACGAAATTGCGCTGGGGGTCTCGGGATGACGCTGGAGCCATCCTGCAAGGACCCTGGCCCTTCCGGCCGTTCCTGGCCAGCCAGAAACCAAGGCAACGCACTTCCACCCCCTGACGCTAATGAGTTTCGGGCGTAAGCAGGTGGATAGCAGACCATGCAGAGGGACCAATCAAAGTGTGTCCCATCCGCCAATCCGTCCAAAACACTCGGTGATTGGCCGAGCCAGGACGCGCCAGCCCGCACGAATTTCAGGGGCGCCGTCGATCGTTGCATCCAAACGGAGCCCAACTCCTGCACTGCAGCAGTGAGTGTTAAGTTAGAGGCGGCAGACGTCTGTTAAGAGCATGGCAAGTTAACCCGTGGTTTGGGTTCCTCACACTATCAGACTCCGGGGCATCCGTAACCGCTCTGCTCATGTTCACCAACGGCGGCTACATGACTGGCGTAACGTTCTGGTGGCAGTTGCAAGCATTTCCCTCCACTCAAGCTCATTTTTCAGGACAACCGAATCCTGCCTCATTGACAGCCTCGGTGGATGTTACAGAAAGCCTGGCCGGGATTTGACACTCAAGATGAAACAAGAAACATGGGGGAATGGGCTTGATTCTTCTGATCTTCGTTTGGGGGTATCCGCCCGGAGACCGCGCTGCCGATGATGTGCAAGCGTGGACTTGTCATTTGTGTGCTTTGTTTTTCTTACCATTCCTTCGGCAGGTGCTCGTGGTAACACCTTTTATGGTGGTGAATACGAAGCAGCACGACATGCGAAAATTATCCGTGGCTCACTCTTCCGAAGATCCGGCGTCGTGTTTCACGGTGGGGTGGCACTTGCACAGCCCCAATATGGATACGGTGTTACGGAGTGCAAAGAACGGTTCCGGAACTATCCGTTGCTGGGCCCGGACCCGGCGATTCCTCTCCCCCCTTCCATCAGGACGACATGCCATGCTTCCTCCCTGTCATTCTTCGGCGGGCCTTCAACAAATCCATCGGCCTGTACACAGTATTGATTGTGTGTTTGGCGACAGAAGAGTCCTCTCATCGAGAGTTTTTGAGTCCTTCTCATGCGCGATTGATCGGTATCTCGATGTACGGAGAGCAATGAGCAACGGAGACGATAGACCAAGAAATGCACCACCATTGAGTCAATACAGGCACATCGCGTTCTTGAACCGCTCTCAACATTGCTAGGTAAAGGATAAAAATACTAACAAGTACTGTTGTTTCCTTCCCGACCGACATCAAGATGCCCTGCCCTCACTTCTGACCGTGCACCTCCGACTCCTCACACTCCATCCGATGCTTCTTCCAGTCCTTTTTCTGGCACTCCGCCGAACAGTACACGGCCTCCAAACACCTCGAACACTTCTTCAGCCTGACCTCTTCCGACCCGGGCTTCCCACAGTTCCTACACTTTGACACCACCACCACCTTCCCCGCCATCTCCTCCGCCACAGCCCTCGCCAAGTCGGGAGCAATCAGCTCCTCGACCAGCGCCGACGCGTACACGGGACTGATGGCCACACGCGTCGCATACCGAGCCGCCGCCTCCCACTCCGGCAGCGCGATAAACGCCACCGGCAGCTCGCCCGCCCCACACCCGCACAGCACCGGCTCCCCCTCGGCCACGCTCACCGGCACCCGCCCGGCCGCGACATACTCGCACCCGTCCCCGTGCATCCATGTCCTGCACCTCTCCGCCAGCGCCGGCAGCACCCTCTTCCACAGCACCAGCTCCCCCTCCTCCACCGTCACCGTGCAGCACTCGAGCGTCCTGAGCACGAGCAAGAACCTCTCCAGCTCCCTGGACTCGACCAGCGCCCTGGTGAACGGCAACACGGCGGCGTCCAGGACCACACTGCCGTGCGGTCCGTCGAGACGGATGGCGCTGACGAACAAGAGCATGTGGATGCCGCCGCGGTCGGGGTTCGACAGGGCAAACAGGCCCGTCTGGCCCCCCTGATAGCCCGAGGCGAGCATGAAGATGGTGAAGAGCGATTCCTTGAAGTTGAGGCGCGGCGACGGCGAAAGCGACGGGCCGCCGCCCGGGGCGTTGTTGTTGGCCGTCTCCTCGCGCAGGCGGCGCTCGCGCGTCGAGAACATGAGCGAGGTCAGCGTCGTCAGGAAGCCGGTGCGCGAGCTGTCCGCGACGGAGAGGATTGGCAGGGCGTCGAGGTTGAGGTGGGGGATGTTGAGCGTGGCCGGCATGCCCGAGGACGGGGTGAGGGTGGTGGGGAAGAGGAAGTCGTCCAGAGGGCGGGGGCAGTGGTGCGGCTCTAGCAAAGGGGCCGTGATTTCGATGTAGTGCGACGTGCGGGCGATGCGAGTCTTGCTCCCCTCCAGGAGAACCGGGACAGGAAAACTCAGGGGGATTACGAGGGCCCTTTCCCTGCCGAAGACGATGTCGAGGGTGAATGCGGATGGCTGTTCCAGCTTGATGGGTGCTCTGTCGACGAGCAGCTGCCGGCCCTCGGGACAGCTGATGTTGACGCGTCCGGTGATGGCGATGATCGTGGCCGGCACTTTTTCAAGTTCGGCGGTAAATGTTTGATTCGGAGACTCGGCGTCTCTCGGGCTTCTGGAGTGTTTCAGGTTGTACAGCGTGCCCTCAGTAACGGGGTGGCCTGCCGCGCCAGGACAGTACTTTGTGATGAAGACGTGATCTATATCCCAGATGGGCCTTCTATAAACCTCGCCGAGGATGGTTCTTTGCTCGTATCCAGCGGAATTGAGACGCTTTCGCAGGACGCAGAAACTAACAACGGCCTCTGTGAATATGGTCTCGATAAATCCCGTGGGAGCATAGTAGGTAATGATCATTGGCGAGTTTCCCTTCCAGCCAGCCTTGTCTTCCTGTACGTGGACCGTGAAGCTGTCGTCATCGCGAGAGCCCTCAGTTGTGATCGTGCCGAAGGTGAATTGCACGTCTTGGAAGAAGCTGACCAACTCATCACCCAGTTCATCCCGTCTGCCGGGAACGGCCAGATGGCCAGTGATTTCAACAGCAGATCCCACACATTCATCGTCGCCTGCTGCGAGAAGCTCACTGTTCTTCCAGGTTTTGGTGGGCACGAGAACAGTGATGGCCACGGATGGAGGGACGGAACTCCATTGCTCGAACGGGGTTTTCAGAATCTGCCCGAAGTTTCGCCAACCCCAAGACTCGGCCATACAAAGACCAGTCGTGGGTGTCTCGGAGGGGATTGTGAAAGCGGCTAGTACTCTGCGAAACGACTCTGTCGTGCCGCGGTCCTCGGCAGCTGCTGTCTGAAAGCTCTCGAAAAGCTGGCGCGGATCGACATGAGCATGGTCGGCGACGGACCAGAGGAAAGCGGCCAAGTTCCCCGAGTGGTAATGTCGATTTCGAGTAGGCATTGGGATCAGCTTCTTCAGCTCATCGCGCGAAGGGCCCTGGAGTCTAGGCGGGGCCGTGAACATGGCCTGATAGACCCAGAGAGCCAACGCCACTAAGCCGTCCAGATCAACGTGGAGCGGGGCGGGCTTGTTATGCCCAGCCAGGTGCTTGATCTGCTTCCACGTGAGGCGAGCTCCAAAGAGTGTATCCTTGGAATACACCGTTGCGTTCTCATTCGACCAAGCCGTCAGGATCTGGTCGGCCGTTGCTGACGCTGTGGCGTTGGTCCAGTATTCTGCCGGCACCAGCCCACAGAATATCAGGTTCATCTTGGCAAACCAAGACAGCGCCTTCTCATCGTCGTGGACATCGGCGCCGCGCAAGTGGAGGATGCCCGCCGTGTGGAGAGCTGAAGACGGGTGGTCCTTGAGCAACGGCGCAGCCGAGACGACCAAGTTCAGAACGCTCACGTCGTCGGAGAGCGTCGAGGTGTTTATGACATCGAATTGCCTGGGCGCTTTGCCGCTAATGCCATACTCGGATTCGGCGAGCTTCAAGACGTCGAGCCCGAGTTTTCCGCGATAATGGTGTGCGCACGTCTCCCCACTCTCCAGATTGTACCGCAGTGTGTAGCACAGAGCAAAGCACTCGGCTGCACTGAAGCGGATGATTGTCCTCGGGGCGGCCTGAACGAAGGCATCCGTCCAATGCCAAAACTGCATCAAGGCCGTCTCGAGCAGTCTGTCCTGGGCGCCGAGGTGAGTTCCATGCTTTTCTTCAAGCTGAAGAGACGACCTCTCTGCCAGGTTGGCATGGGCCGCCGCAAGGTGAAAACTAAGCAGAGGATTGGTTGGGGAGGTGAGTGCTAAGGGCGCTGTGAGAGGCACGGCAAAGATGGGGTTCGGAGCCACCGGTATTTGGTTTTTGCAAGATGATGGGATTGCGACAGAAGCAGCCAGACCCGTCTTCCAGTGTTGGTCCGTAGCAAAGACCAGGTCTTCGGCGAACACCATGGCCAAGGGGGCGCATGACCGCGAGACATCCTGTTTCGAGGTGGGCCTGGTGCCGAGCTTCTTGACTCTCGCGTCATCCAAGGCCTCATTGAAGGACGTCCAGTGTGCTCGGTCACAGTTTGGGTCTCGTTGCTGGGCAGCTTTTGAGTACTTGGCCCAGATGTGGTGAACAAGCGAAAGGGTTGTGTCGTCGCAAAAGCGGAGACTGGTTCCGTACGGACTTGTGTGCCAGTCTTGCAGAGTGTGCGAGACGCTGACCAACATCTCTGCCTGGTTGCCAAGCAGCTGGATGTCGGGGTCGTCTAGGTAGAAGTGGTAGTAGATGTTCCATATCTGGCGCAGGGAGACCTTTTCGTTGTTGTCGAGAAGCAGGGTGAAGAGCAGAATGTTGCGGGCTGTCAACTCAAAGTGTCAGTCGCGGGCCCCTCAAGATTAGAAGAATGCGCGTGTGCCTCACCGATGATATGCTCATCGACATCGCAGGCGGTAATGTCGAGCTTGCGCTCCGGGAATCCCTTGTTAAAGAACAAGGTGTAGAGGATGTGTCGTGCATCTCCGCATCCAAGGACCAGGATATCCGCATCGATGCCCTGAGGCAGGTCTTCGGTGAGGCTCACGGCAGGGTCGAAGCTGCCGACATGCAAACGCTCGGGCGTGTTCAGATATCGCGGAGTATGCATATCGCTGTTTTTAAGGCCAAGTTTGAGATGGATTGAGATGTAATTCGGAGAGATGATGCAACACTAACTGGCGGGCCTAATGTGGAATTTATCCATGTTGAAACTGATTTGTGCCGGTGTTTGCCCATGAAAGTCCTGTGTTTGCTCAAAGGGGTCCAGAGCTGGCGACTATGAGGACGAGAACCTAACCACCCCTTCAAACAACTTCAACGAAGACCAGAATTTGGAAGGTGTCGGTCGTTCTTGTGGGGAGGGCGAAAACGTGAAGTTGTGAATCCGGGCACTGTCCCACCCTCCTGCGGAGAACAATCCAGCGCCGACCGGTCGCGGCGCATCGAATCTAGGGTATGGTAGGTAGGCTCGAAGGTTGGGTACCTCGTGGAACCTGGAAGCCTGACATTTCGGTATCTCATCCACATCTTGGAAACTACCCATTTCAATTTCATCTTCAAATTTCCCGGTGAGCCTTGTTAGGTCTAGGGTGGCTGACGAGCTATACTAAGTGTAGGGCCAAGCCGTCGTCGATAATTAAAGTAGTTAGGAGTTTGATGTAGCAGAAACAAAACGACCCATATATAACCCTAACCCGTGGCTCAACAGCCTTCTGAATTCGGGTCTGCGGATTTTCCGGACATCTCGCAATTCAAGGGCCAAAAAGCGCTTTCAGCCGCCTGGAATTCCACGATTCCGAGGCTTCGCGAGAACGAGTGGACGACCATATCCGATTTCTTTTCTCAGGAACGACCCCTGCACAACTGGCCGAACAAAGCTCTTATAACATCTACAGAGGGTCGATGGCCTCCGCGACAATCTCCGAGCCCTGGGGAGATGTCGAAGACAGCGCAGCCACGACCCGCGCGACGACATTGCTGCTGCGTCAACAGGTCAACTTCAAAGTAATGCACCGGTCAGCGTGGAAAATTAGTGCCGACTACCATAGATGGTGCCCAATCACGACCAGCGACGCCGATGGTGTCATCCGAGGGAGCGTTGATGGCCGTCAATACCGGCAAGTTCCCAAGATCCCCGCCGTCACGGAGTCACGGACGCAAAATGAAACATCATTTGCCAAAGAGCTTGACGAAAAGCGTGTATCCAGTTGGCCTCGAAACGCAGAGCTGTTGTTCATACTTAGCGAACATTGAAGCGTATCGGCAAGGCAGCCGACTGACACCGCTCAGAAAGGAGAGGGCGAAATATGCGGTGCCGCACCTCAACACCGTCGCCACACGGTCTAGTCACAGAGGAACCGCAAGAAAATTTATGGTATCTTTTGGCGAACGCCTGCGGAGGAAGAAAGAAAACAGCAGCAGTTCCATTCGTTTTGCCGGTCAACTTGAGGACTCTACCCTCGGATTGCCCTCCTGGCGCTCCCGCGACTCCCGCCCAGAGTCCACCAGCGCGTAGCCCTGCTCCGCATCAGGCCCCACTTCCGCCTTGTTCTTTTCTTGCTTCCTGGGCGGCGGGGCTATCCGCATGATGGCCCAGATGCTCGCGTATATGATGCCCAACTCCGTCAGGAATGTCATGAGCAGGTATGCTGTGGGGTTCCCCTTTACCGCATTCCACGTCATGTCTCCAGTGATCTGGAAGACCAGCGAGTAGGCTGTCCGAATCCCCAGCAGCGGGAGGCACGCGGCGACGCACCGAATGAGCAGCTTCTCGTCGGGTGGGAATGTGTCGAGCCGGCGCCAGAAACACCACGCCGTGTAGACGACGATGAGGTACAAGCCTGCGAAAAGGCCGAAGCTGGCTTGCGTGTATTGCGTGGGAGCAAGGGGCTGCTCGTTCCTCGACGCCGCCGCGAAACCTCCAATGGCTAGGCCCAGGTCCGCCCAGGTCAAGACCTGGGGGTAAAAGAACCATCGAGGGTGGACCGTATGGACAAGTTTGTTTCTGGATGAGAAGCGTTGTCAGTGCCTCAGGTCGACCTCGGTCGAGATGGGGGAAGGGAAAGAAACAGCACGTACGCCCTATACAGGAACTCCAGCAGCAAGAACACAATCAGAACCATGCCGAGCGACTCGCAGACAAAAACAGCAGCCCAAAGCCCGTCCGAGTCCTGGTTGATGGTGCCCAGCATGCAACCGGCACCGATGACGCGAATGATGGAGAAGACGCCGATGCAGAACCAGCCATTTCGATGGCCAAACCTGAAGTAAACGGCGAAGAATAGCGCTGCCGAGAACAGCGCGAGCTGGGCGACGGCGATGCCGTGGCGGTACGTGACGATGCCATCTCCGCCAGACATGGTGACGGTCACGACGGGAAACTGTTCGGTTCTGTGAGGGAAATGCCGGGGTACGTCAGGGATGGATTGTTCCGCACAGAGTTTGGCTGTCGAAGGGAATCAAGAGAGGGCGCTAAAGCATGATGTCGAAACTGGAAGGGGGCACATTTGCTCGTTGACAGTTGCTGCAGGGCTGGCTTCAACGGCTGACAGCCCGTGCCGCTGGAACGGAACAGAAGAAGGCTTGGCTGGTAGGATTCTGGATCCTTGAATGCTGACAGCGCAGTACACACCCCTGCGCCCGTCCAGTCTCGTATGGCCGTCCTATGGGCGTTGTCCGTCATGTTGGAACGGCAAGTGACAGTGTCAGCCAAGACACCCTTCCGCATTCACCTCTCTACATCTACGAGCTAGAACGCACGCCCGGCGTCACCCTCGGGCCATGGTTCGATTCTTGCGTTCAACAGTTGCAGGACCAAACTGGGATCACATAGAAGGAGTGAGGCAAGCTGACTAATCTGTACAATAATAACGTAACATGCTCTGTATTTTGATTCCATACAGCATAAGTGCGAATGTTCGCACGGTATCAACCACATGCTCCTGGATGAAGCAAACCCGCATCCAGGACGCAGCATTTTAGGTAGCCATGCCGATCATGCACTCCCAGGGCCAAGTATCCAAAAAGAACATGAAGAAACCGCTAATATATCAAGAAATGACAAAGGAAACCTCCAGCAAAGTCCGGCTTTCATAAGACCCCACGGCCTAACCCCCTTGACAGACACAACACCAAGCAAAGAACAAGAGCCCCATCCCTACTCGTACATAGCAACAAAGCCCCATACGAGTACACGAAACACCCAAAACCTTGTGAAAAAACAAATTAGTGAAGCGGGCATGACAACCGTATGGCGGGCTTTGGCCCAACCCAACACAGATCCAACGTCCCGTCATCTCCCTTATATCCCGCCCACAAAAGAAACAACTGCGAGATACCCAAGAACCACGGCCCTTTCAGCCCCCCCGCCCGTCCAAACCATACCCCCTCCCC